>MU680434.1:0-21635 GCA_026770625.1 Nicotiana glauca | reverse complement strand
CATCGGAACCAAAATACGAGCCCGATACCTATATTTTCTAACTCATTTTCAATTTCATTTTTCCTTAATAATTTCAGAAAATAATTTAACAGAAAAATTCTTTTACCGGGGTTCTGGACCTCGGATTTAGACTCCGGGCACATGCCCGAGTCCCATATTTTTTTACGGACCTTCCGGGACCGTCCAATCTCGGGTCCGGGTCCGTTTACTAAAAATGTTGACCAAAGTCAACTATATCAATATTAATATCATAATTTCTCAAATTTTTCACATAATTCATATATTTTAACATAAAAAATTTTCGGCTTCGCGCCCGGACTGTGCACGCAAATCGAGGCAACCAAAAGTGAGGTTTCCAAGGCCTCAGAAGCACAGAGAAAGGGAGAAATACGGTGATGATCCTTTGGGTCGTCACACTTAACCTCGGAAGGCAGAATGGTAGCCTTATGTAATGCAGAAAATGCAGGATGGAGGTAGAACTTAACCTCGAAAGGCAGAATGGTAGCCTTATACAATGCAAAAAATGCAGATGGAGGTAGAGCTTAACCTCGGAAGGCAGAATAGTAGCCTTATGCAATGCAGAAAATGCAGATGGAGATAGAGCTTAACCTTGGAAGGCAAAATAGTGGCCTGATGCAATGCAGATGGAGGTAGAGCTTAACCTCAGAAGGTAGAATAGTAGCCTTATGCAATGCAAAAATACAGATGGAGACAGAGCTTAGTCTCAGAAGCCAGAATAGTAGCCTTATGCAATGCAGAAAAGTAAAAGACGAATGGTAGTAAAATCCCTTAGCTGATAGCTGATTGCGATATTGTGGCTGGTGGGGATATCATGTACGGATAGCAATTATGAGTAGGTGTGATTGTTCCAAAGGGTGCATTCCTGAAAAGTATGGGTGTATAAATATACTTGATGATTTGTGACTTGGGTGCCTGCATCCAAAGAAAAATCGTGAGTTTTGTGAAGGGGGAAGGTTAGTTCATATTCCTCGTGGACTTCGCTTGTCCTGCTTGGCTTTGTTTTCAGTGATATTCTGTATCATTGGGGTAGCATCGCTAAACAAAGCAATTTGATAATAGCTATGCATGATTTAGTAAAGTATAACATAAATGTAAAATTCAAAAATAATTTTTCTTTTGATGAACCAACGACTGCGACACGGTCCAAGACATCACAACCTTTCTCGCTTCGGAATTTTGAGGGTCCTCCTCAAAATTCCGTCCCAGTTTACTAGGTTGCTGCTTCTAACGGCTGCTTGCGTTAAATAGCTGAAATCAAATTTGGAATTTTGAGGGTCCTCCTCAAAATTCTGCCCCAGTTTCCAATATCGGGGGAAATGAATTTTTTATTGAATTGTGACTGAACCCATAAGGCTGTCTATGTATCCCCTCTTAAATGGGAATCAGGTTAGACGTAGTTCAAATTACATAATGATATCATAAATGGTTACACATAGTATTGCTTAACTGCATCTGAATTGATTAGTTTTGGCCAAACTTCTCCGCCCATTTCTTCGAGTATGAGGGCTCCTCCTGTTAGAACCTGATGAACTATGTACGGACCCTACCAGTTGGGAGAGAATTTTCCTTTGGCGTCATCTTGATGTGGAAAGATTTTTTTCAATACCAGTTGTCCTGGTGTGAATTGTCTTGGCTTGAATCTTTTGTTAAAGGCTCTGGACATTCTGTTCTGATAAAGTTGACCATGACAAAATGCGTTCATTCTTTTTCCATATATGAGGGCTAACTGCTCGTAGCGACTCTTTACCCATTCTGCGTCGTCGAGTTCTGCTTCCTGTATGATTCTCAACGAGGGAATTTCTACCTCAGCGGGAATGACTGCCTCTATACCATAAACCAACATATAGGGAGTTGCCCGGGTTGATGTGCGAACTGTGGTGCGGTACCCTAATAGAGCAAATGATAGCTTCTCGTGCCACTGTTTATGCTTTTCTATCATTTTCCTTAGTATCTTCTTGATATTCTTATTAGCGGCTTCTACGACTCCATTCATCTAAGGTCTGTAAGCTGTAGAATTCTTGTGTTTGATCCTGAAGGTTTCACATATGACCTTCATCAATTCAATGTTGAGATTGGAACCATTATCAGTGATGATTGACTCTAGAATTTCGAACTGACAAACAATGCGGTCACGAACAAAGTCTGCCACAACTTTCTTACTCACTGCCTTGTAAGAGGCTACTTCAACCCATTTGGTGAAATACCCGTCGCTGTCTCGGCTGTGCTACCGGAGGCTCTGGGGAAGTCGGAATAGGAGAGCACTCATCTTGGGGTGGGCTTACTACTTAGATGCTTTCAGCAGTTATCCGCTCCGCACTTGGCTACCCAGCGTTTACCGTGGGCACGATAACTGGTACACCAGAGGTGCGTCCTTCCCGGTCCTCTCGTACTAGGGAAAGGTCCTCTCAATGCTCTAACGCCCACACCGGATATGGACCGAACTGTCTCACGACGTTCTGAACCCAGCTCACGTACCGCTTTAATGGGCGAACAGCCCAACCCTTGGAACCTTACCTTATTTAGAAAAGGAGAAAGGGCTTTTTTATAGATGTTGAGGTTGAGTAAGGGGGGCCTCCGGCTGAGGAGGGAAATTTCAATCGATACGCGGTAGCTTCGACGAGCTGGGACGTGGAAATTACTACTAGAATGAACCTGTGCCCGTTTGATGCGGCAGGATCAATAGGTCAGATGACATCCATTCCCCAAGCGGCAAACGGCTTTGGCGAGCTTGTTATAGTAAGCTCGTTTGGAGGCACCTTTATCATATCTGCATGTATCTGACAGCGATGGCACTTTCGGACATACTGGATGCAGTCTGCCTCCATATTCATCCAAAAATAACCAGCTCGGAGTATCTTCTTGGCTAAGACAAAACCGTTCATATGTGGACCACAGGTCCCGACATGAATTTCCTCTAGCAGTTTAGATGCTTCCTTCGCATCAACACACCTTAGCAAACCCAAATCCGGAGTCCTCCTATGTAGGATTCCCCCGCTGTGGAAGAAATTGTTGGACAATATTCGAAGTGTGCATTTATGAGTAGCATCTGCAAGTTCTGGATATTCTCCTTTGGCTAAAAATTCCTTGATGTCGTGAAACCAAGGCTTTCCATCTGCTTCTTCCTCAACATGAGCACATCAAGGTGGTTGATCATGAATCTTCACTGGAATAGGGTCTATGAAGTTCTTATCTGGATGTTGAATCATAGATGATAGGGTCGCCAGTGCGTTGGCAAACTCATTCTAGACTCTGGGAACATGCCAGAATTCTGTCTTTATGAACCTCTTCCTCAACTCCTGTACATGATGCAGGTATGGGAGTATCTTGTTTGCCCATTCTTCTCGGACCTGATGTACAAGAAAGTCTGAATCCCCAATCACTAGCAACTTTTTGATGTTCATGTCAATGGCAATCTTGAGTCCTAAGATGCAGGCTTTGTACTCGGCCATGTTGTTGGTGCACGGGAATATGAGTTTCGCAGACACCATATAATGCTGGCCAGTTTCTAATATTAGGACTACTCCTATACTAACTCCTTTGAAATTAGATCCTCCATCGAAAAACATTCTCCAACCGTCATAGGATTCTGTAATATCTTCTCCTACAAATGATACCTCCTCATCAGGAAAATACGTCTTTAAGGGCTCGTCTTCTCCGTCCACTGGGTTTTCTGCAAGGTGATCTGCTAATGCCTGTCATTTGATTGCTTTCTGAGTTACGTAGACAATGTCGAACTCACTCAGTAAGATTTGCCACTTGGGTAGCTTTCCAATGGGCATGGGCTTCTGAAAGATGTATTTCAATGGGTCCATTCTTGATATGAGATACGTGGTGTAAGCACAAAAATAATGCCTCAATTTCTGAGCTACCAAGTCAGGGCACAACAGGTGCGTTCCAACAGAGAACACCGGGCCTCATACGGGGTGAACTTCTTGCTGAGATAATTAGATGGCCTGCTCTTTTCTCTCCGTTTCATCATGCTGGCCCAGAACACAACCAAATGCTTCATATAGTACCGCAAGGTAGAGTAACAGGGGTCTACCTAGCTCGGGCGGGACCAAAACTGGTGGTGTTGACAAGTACTCCTTGATTCTGTTGAAGGCCTTTTGGCAATTATCTGTCCATTTGGTAGCGTCATTCTTCTTCAACATCTTAAAGATTGGCTCACAAATGATAGTAGACTGTGCTATGAACTGACTGATATAGTTAAGTCTCCCCAAGAAACTCATTACTTCTTTCTTGTTCTTTGGCGGTGACAATTCTTGAATAGCTTTAACCTTTGATGGATCCAATTCTATCCCTCGGCGACTCACAATGAACCCAAGCAATTTCCCAGATGGAACCCCGAATGCACATTTTGCGGGATTCAATTTCAAGTTGTATCTTCTTAGTCTATTGAAGAATTTCCTTAAATCGTCTATGTGATCAGTGACTTTCTTGGACTTAATGATAATGTCGTCTACATACACTTCGATCTCCTTATGTATCTTGTCATGGAAAATGGTAGTCATGGCCCTCATGTAGGTGGCCCTAGAATTCTTTAACCCAAACGACATCATCTTATAACAATACATCCCCACGGTGTAATGAAGGTCGTTTTCTCATCATCTTCTTCATTCATCCATATCTGTTGGTATTCAGAAAAACAATCAACGAATGACTGCAGCTCATGCTTGGCGCAATTGTCAATCAAGATGTGTATGTTTGTCAAGGGGAAGTCATCTTTGGGACTGGCCCGGTTGAGGTCCCGGTAGTCGACACAAACTCTAACTTTCTCGTCCTTCGGTACTGGCACAATATTGGCTAACCATGTCGGATACTCTACTACCCTGAGAACCTTAGCTTTGACCTGCTTAGTGACTTCTTCCTTGATTTTCAGACTCATATCTGGCTTGAACTTTCTGAGCTTCTACTTCACTAGCGGACATGCCGGATCAGTCGGCAATTTGTGAGCCACAATGGATGTGCTTAGACCAGTCATGTCGTCGTATGAACAAGCAAATATGTCTTCATACTCTCTTAGGAACTCTGTATATTCTTTCTTTTCCGACGGCGACAAATGGACGCTGATTTATGTTTCTTTGATGTCTTCTGCATCTCCCAAGTTGACAATCTCAGTCTCGTCCAAGTTGGACTTAGGCCTATTTTCGAAATTCTCAACTTCCTTAACAATCTCTTCCGGTATATCATCTTCCTCTGAATCTATGTCCGTTTGTTGCGTTATCTCATTGCAAGTCACAATCATTGGTTCATCAAGATAAGTAATAGTAATGCTGTTTGAGTAAAGTAATGAGAGAAAATGATAAGAATGGGATTTGTAAGAAAATTGAAATACTTTAATAAATTCCATAAGTGTTTTGAACATTGGATCTCTTTCTTGCAAAAAATAAAAATGCGAAAGGAAAATAAACTAGTAAAACAAAATAGTGCGTGGTGCTTTGTTCAGCCTTGCTACCCCGAGTCACGCCGTGCTCTGGTGGTTCTGATGATCCAATTGTTGAGGCGTGCTCCTCCATTTACAGCATGTATAGAAGGGCCTTCCTCCCCCTCCTCCTCGAAAATGACACAACAGTCTATATCATCCTTTTCCAGGAACAAATTCCTTATTGCTGCTAATGCTTCCTCTTCTTTTGACCCATAGATGACTTCGGCCGGTTGGAATGTCTGCTCCAGACGGGGTATTGGCTGCTCCAACGGATAGTAAGGGCCGCGCCAGGGTGGCGACCAGTCCTTGAATTCTTCCCAGGTATACTCATACACCAGTCCAAAGGTGGTGCCATGCTTTTTGATCTTGATGGGCTTAGCGATTCCTTGGAGATTCTTTCCAAGTCCTTTGCCAAGTTCATACCTGCTCCAATTCAGTATGCTTTCAATTTTGTTGTCCCACCATTTGTTTTTATCGACGGCATTGACTCGCTCGATGTAGTGGTAAGTTTCCCCATTTATTCTTCTTCTTCCTCCAATTTCTGGAATGGACTGGCGGCTATATATGGGGTTTCTACCGTCACTATGAATGATCACCTCCTGGTGATTCCACTCAAATTTCACTGCCTGATGTAGTGTTGATGCCACGGCCCCGACGGCATGAATCCATGGTCATCCCAATAGTAGATTGTAAGATGCCAACACGTCTATCACTTGAAAATCAACATTAAACCAAGTGGCCCCATTTGCAAACGTAGGCTAATCTCCCCAATAGTGGACCTTTGAGATCCGTCGAAAGCTTTGATGTTGATGGACCCGTCCTTGATCTCATGCAACCCCTTTCCCAATGTATGAGTGTTACCAAAGGACAAATGTTGAGACTGGACCCTCCATCAACCAGGATCCGAGTGATAAAATAATCTTCGCACTGCACAGTGATGTGCAATGCCTTGTTATGACTCAATCCTTCCGGCGGCAGCTCATCCTAGTGGAAGGTGATTTTGTGAATTTCCAATACTTGACCCACCATGTTTGCCATTTCTCCTCCAGTGATGTTGTTGGGTACATATGCCTCACTCATCACCTTCAACAAGGCATTCTTGTATGCATCAAACTTTGTAGCAAAGCCAAGATAGAGATCTGTGCCGGTGTTTGCTCAGCTGGTCAATGATCGAGTATTCCTCGGCTTGTATCTTTCTCCAGAGATCACCGGGTCCAGTTTCAATGATGGCTTGTCGACCAGAGGTTAACTTACTTGACTCAGCCAAGTGTTCTGGGTATAAACCCTGCCGGTTCCTTTCATACCCTATGCTGCAACTGTTTCCCCAAACTTGACTTTTCCCTTTTCTCCTTGACTCGACTGCGTAATTCCAAGGGATGGCATTCATATGGAATGGTGCTATGGCTGATATAGCTATTGGAATGGGTACCCTTACTTTAGAAGGTAACACAACAACCTCAAATGGTACAGGTGCCTTTAGGGACCCAAACTCGACCTCAATCGGTCCTGGTGAAGGTGCTTCGAACTCAAGTGGTATAGACATGTTCACTTTAGCATCTCCAGAAGGCTGGATCTGGGCTACAATCGGATAAAGTGTGGCTGTTGGTTTCTTTGGCTCGTCACCTTCAGCAATCAATCCGATCAATCCTTTGGGGTCCCAATCATCTTCTATCTCAATCATGTGTACACCTCCACCCTTTTGGTCTGGTAGAGGGTTGTTATGGACATTCGGAGAAGGCTCCTTTGCCACGATGATCTTTTTGTCAATCAAAGCTTGGATCTTATCCTTCATAGAGCGGCATTCATCAATAGTATACCCCTTCATGCCGGAATGGTGTGCACAGGTTTTGTTTGGGTTGACCCATTGGGAAGGGTTTTCTAGGGTTATAGCAGGGATAGGGTGACGTAACCAACAATTTTAAGCCTTTCGTACAGCTGGTCGATTGGTTCGGCAATGGCGGTGTACTGTTTGGGAGGTCTACGGTCAAAGTTTGGCCGGGGTCTAGGGAAATTTTAGCGAGGGAGAGGTGATTGATAGTGGGCTTGTTGGGTATTGTAGGCTTGGTAGACGTGTGCAGGTAAGGAGTATTTAGGTGAAGTAGGCTGATATGCGAGAGGTGGAGATGATTGGTAAGTATGTGGTGGAGCTTGGTAAGAAGGCAAAAATGCTTGGTAATTTGAGGTAGGTTGATATGTAAGAGAGGGTATAGGGTAGGTTTGGTATTTTATTGGGGATTTGGTTCTCTATGCAACCATCACGGCACTCACATCCCTTTTCTTGGACGTGTCACCAGACTACAGAGCCTTGTTGGTAGCCTGTAATGCTTCAAAGTTAGTGACCATACCACTTTTAATACCTTCCTCGATCCTCTCCCCTAGCTTGATGATGTCAGAAAATTGCTGGCCTTCAATCAACATCAATCTTTCGTAGTACTGTGGGTCTTGAGCCCGAACGAAAAACCTGTTCATTTGCCCTTCTTCTAAAGCTGGCCTGACCTTGGCAGCTTCCGATCTACAACGAGTAACATACTCGCGGAATGTCTCCGTAGGTTTCTTCTTTAAGTTCTGGATGTAGAACACATCTGGCATATTTTTCGTATTGAATTTGAACCTGCCATGAAATCGGATGCCATACTTACCCAGTTCGACCACTTCTTCGGGTCTTGGCTAATGTACCAAGATAGAGCATTCCTTTTCAGATTTCTCATAAAGAGCTTCATGCGAATCTTTTCATCTTTTCCTACTCCGACCAGCTTGTCGTAGTATGTCCTCAAATGAACTCTGGGATCCCGGTGCCATCGACCATTTCGAACTTGGGAGGTTTGTATCCCTCGGGCAGTTCGACATCAGGTTGAATGCAAAGGTATTCGTAATTCAGTCCCTCGATCCCCTTGCTTCCTTCAATACCCTAAACTCGGCTAGTCAGCTTCTTGAGTTCTGTGGCCAATTCCTAATAAGAGAGTCTTTGTCATTAGACGCAGGTGTGCTCGAGGCAGGTTGAAAGGGGTGTGGTATGGTTTCCACATAGATGGGGGTGTTGTGGTGATGATCATTTGTGGAGTTTAGAGGTTCAGGGATGAGCAGTGGGGTGTTGCTTGAAGTGTGGCATGTGTTGCAGTGGTGATGGAAAGTAGGTTGGTTTTGTGGCTTCAGGATGTTTTGTGGTGGTGTGGGATTTTGAGAGTTGGGGAAATCGACATCTGGGGTAGTGAGGGAAAATGACAAGCCTGCCAAGTTCCGAACTTGGTCCAGTTCTTCCTGAAATTTCAATAATTTCTGTTCGAGCAGGGAGGCACTTTCCTTGGAAACTTGAATACCCCGAGGAGCCTCTGCCCTTTCAACTGAATTCTCCTTTATGATGTTGCTCAAATCTTCCATTTTTTCCTTATTCTTATTTCTGATAGGACTCAAAGGAGGAGGAGGTGGAGGGCTATTGGATCTTGTGGAGTAAGATGATGATGCCAGAGTGCACGAACTAACCTTTGGGGAAGGGGAATAAAACAAAAGCAAACAAAAGGTAACAAGTTAGTGAGGATCGTGAGAAGAAAATGTTGCAATATTTAAACATATAGTGCAAGAATATAAATCGTGTCCTAATTTGGGAAGCCTCGTTGTACCCGAGGTAGGCCTAACGACAAGTTGATTTGGAGAACTTATAATGCTAAATGCCTCATTTTATTGATAAGAATAAGATGAATCCCAAAACGACACTAAAATAGCAGAAAATAAAATGTCACTAATGGCCATTGGCCTTATTACATTTAAAGCAAAGAAAAGACTCTTAACTACTTGGTCCCAGAAGGACTTTCCCCAGAATCGGCATCTTTAGCTCTATCGAATAGCTTCACTAGCTCATGTAGTCCCAGCAGCAAGTAGGCTTTAACCAAGTGTCCTCCTTCGTTTCCCTCAGCATTCTAGCAGTTTTCAATCCTCTGGATGAACTTCCTTTCTAGCTCCACTAAACCTCACTCCAAATACCCAGTCGCTTGTTGGCGCTGAAAGCCATATTTTTTCATTTCTCAATCAGCTTTTGATGGGCTTCTTGAATTTCCTGGTGCTCACTTTCGCACTCCCGAATCCTCTTGCGCAATTGGTTGTACTTAACCTGTACTTCAACCTTTTTGTCGATGGCCATGTGACCTCGAACAAGCCCAGGTTGTCCTATCCCACTATGATCATCTTCCAACCAACTTGGATAGTATGGAGTATAACCAGCATGGTACCTATCTGGTTCTATGGAATCCTTTCCCAGGATGATTTTGCAGTGCCACATATGCTGAGCTTGGCACTTGTATGGACTATCGTCATCTTCAAAGTCGGCCCTGAAGTGACTCATTTCGTCGACCCTTGGTATAACCTGATTTCTTCCTGCCTGCCTCATGACTCGGAGAGGGACATAAGGATAAGTTCCTCTCAGACCGATGAGTATAAGAAACCGCGCATCCCGAGATCGGATAATGAACTCTTCAGTAGGGAACCATTCGAACATCCATTGCACTTGGACCTCTTTCAGATTTTCGAACAACTCTACCTACCTTTTAGCATCTTCTGGTTGGGCAAACATGTTAGGAATATAGTTCATTTGCCTGGGTTGATGGAAGTCGATATGATCGTCCCAGTCTCTGTGCAGAATCTCTCGCCGATATTCCCCCCTTTGGAGGTGATCCATGAGCCAGAGTTGGAGCAGTAAGTTACAACCCTCAAAGTGTTTGGCCCCTTGTTGACAATTTTCCAAGGCTCGGTATATCTCCGCAACGATCATAGGTACTATGCTAAAGGCTGCCCTCCAATTCCCTCCATTAAAGTCTTGGTGACCATTGCTAGTCTGGTATGGATCCTAGCCTTCTTCATAAGAAATACTATCATTCCCAAAAAGTAGAACATAAAGATGAAGACTCTTCTGTGGATAGGCCCCAATGATGTGAGGGCGAATTCATCTAGGTAAGTGCGGTAAGACTTGCTATGGCCGTATCTTTCGTACAGATAGTCGAAAGAAATGTAGGAATCCTTCAAGCAGGTCAGGTCTGTGTTCTTCTTTAGCCCCATCATTTTGAGAAAACTCCTACCCTTATGATTTTCTGGCATAAGCAAACCCGGAGTCTCCCATAGGATACAAGCTAGCCCTCCTATTTCCTCCAGCAAAGGTGTCATTTCAAGGTCTCCGAAGCGGAACACAGACCTATCGATATCCCAGAATAGAGTTGCAGCCTCTATGATTTTGCTGTCGGGTTTGATTTCAAGAAGAGAAGGCAAATTTCCCAAATATTTGTGGATGAGGGTCTCATCACTGGAGTGAAATTCTTCCCACCAGTTTAGCAACCCTGGGTGGATGTTAGTTACCATGCCGAATCTGGGGACTTCGTGCCTCATTCTCTGCAAAACAAAGTGTTAGACCCTTACCCCCGCCAGACTCGACTATTTAAATATCAATAATTGGCATAAGCAGCATTTAGTTCTCCAAATAAATGCACAGACGTGGTAATGTCTATTTGGGTTCCAAGTAAACCCAGTGGACTTTGGACTAGGCTGTCTTAAAGAGTCATTATGTGGACAGCATAACTGATTCGGCTAGGTTTGATAGTGATGCATGCACAATTTGAACAGAGTAAGGTTTTTATGGGGTGCTAGACCGTCACCCTTGAGCGGATAACTCAAGAGGGAAATGCACAGAACCGTCGATTGCATCGCTGATCGACTGGTTTTACCGCAAATACGCCTTTGCCAAATTTAGGGGGTGATAATATCGGAAGGGCGCAACCACTCAATATAAGTGTTGCTATAGTACAGTATTGAAGGAAAGCAGTAAAAGAAAGCATTAAAGAAAAGAAACAAAGAGCCAAGTTAGTTTTGTAGTAGAAAAGAGATAAAGACATTAAATAAAGGTAATAAATATGCAATAAGGTCACAAGTAACATGAAATGGTAATAGCCTAAAGAAAATCCCCGACAGAGTCGCCATGTTGTCGATGCCCCCTTTTTCTAAAGGCGAAATCGGGTTTGTGACATTTTGGGCGGACAACTCTTTTCCTTTTGGGAATTGGGTTTGAGATTTAGAGTCGCAACCTAATGATTAAAGTGCAATAGGACACTAAGAAAGGTTTGAGTTGAGGAACCAGAGTTTGGGTAAGGGCTAGAAATTATCTCGGGGGGAAGGTGTTAGGAACCCCCCAAGATCCACTACTGTGGTTCCCGGCCATGCTACAATTGTGACTTTGAATGTAAACAACAAGTAAGCAAACAAGACAGCTTTCACATAATGATTGCAACAAGGGAAGTATACAAATTAAAAGCATGTTGAAGTTTAGAAATAGGCGATTTCATAATTGTTTAAAGAATATATAAGTGCAGAAAGGGGGTCAAATAATTGGTGTAAATAATCAAACAAAGGAATGAAATGGCGCGAAAATTTGGAAAAGAAACAGTGCTGGAAATTAAATATCTAAAAGAGATTTTAAAGGATTGAAGTAAAAGAAGGAGTTTTAAGAACTAAAAATTAATAGCTTTTATAAAAAATTCTGAAAAAAGGAAAATAAAAAAGTAAAGAGGGAGGGGGTCCTAGGTTTATAAATAACATGGATCACCCCATGCAACACCTGGTAACCATTTATACACGTGGTGTTATCGCGTGGTCATCATATCCGTGTCTACCCTTTACCCACCCCGTTAAGGTATTAAATCGATGAATGGTCTCGTTACTTATTGCATGCTATTACTCACCCCAATCCTATCAGTACCGGAGGCAGTTGGGACTAC
Organism: Nicotiana glauca; assembly: GCA_026770625.1. Classification (NCBI taxonomy): domain Eukaryota; kingdom Viridiplantae; phylum Streptophyta; class Magnoliopsida; order Solanales; family Solanaceae; genus Nicotiana; species Nicotiana glauca. Next base: position 9,437 of record MU680434.1, on the reverse strand, counting down.
TAGTCTTAAAGGGAAGGGAGATTGGCGTTTTAGAGTTTTAAAAAGGATAAAAATCTAGTGCGACAAACAAAATACATAAAACAGTAAAAGGGGAAGCACATAGCAATTAAAGGATCAAATAGGCTCCTCATTCAAAGCAACAAATTATTTAGCATGACTTACATGTACTGATTTGGTCTGAATTAAATTTAAAGCGTTGGGAGAGGCTGCTTTATCATATATTTCTCAGATGAGAAGTCCGAATTAGGCCTTGTCTGGTTGTAGTTTATCATGGACTGACGCAGTTTATTAGTTACCTACTGGTTTGCCTAGATGAGGCCTATAGGCATGATATCTAACAATGCAAAAGGTGTACTGATTTTAAAGAAGGGTTACTGGTTTTATAAACAAAAGTTCTACAGATTTTAAACGACCTTGCTATTGATTTTAAACTCATAGATGAAATAGACGAAACTGATTCAATTGACTATATCCTATAGGCATGATTTCTAAGCATTGTTGGTTTTAAGATGATTACGCAAATGCAGGAGTCCTATAGGCATGATATCTAGAATGAAGTTGATTATTATTAAACCTATGATTATTTGCCTAATGACAGACGTATATGCAGAGGTGCAGAAGCAAAACTATAAGCATGATTACTATATACAGAAACTTATAGGCATGGTTTCTAGTAATGAAATAATCTTATAGGAAAGATTTCTAATGCAGTGCAGGACTTATACATGATTTCTATATGCAGAACTTATAGGCAGGGATTCTATAGCACAAGATTCAAAGCTGGAATCTTCCTACTCTTGTTAGTTGGGACAGAGCATCCTATCTTGTTGATTCTCCTTTCCCACCGCCTCGAGCTCTCGCTTTCAGGGTGGATACGCAAGAAATTCACTATGAAAATTGACATGACACAATCCCTGAAGATCTCTATATGTCATATAATGAAACAAACTATAGGCAGGATATCTATATGAAAACCTATAGGTAGGATATCTATATGAAAACCTATAGGCAGGATCTCTATATGAAATAATGAAATGACTTATAGAGAGGATCTCTATATGCAAATACATAAACGAGAAATGTTGTGATTGCAAAAATAAGATCTAAAATATGATATCTACCCCATATGCATAACATGAGAGCCCCCCCCCCCCCCATTTTTACTATACACCCCATAAGTTATTACAAGGTTATTACAACTCGAATGAATCAAGAAAGGTAAAAAAGAATACATCAGAAATTCAAGCTACAACAAAACAGCCTAATTCAGACTCAAGGTCTAACAATATGAGATAAACCAACTTCCAAAGATCAGATTTCCAAAGCCTTTCTCTTATTTGGGATATGTCAAAGTTCCCAAGAGTCTCAAAGGGCTCCGGGCAATGCTTGCACCCCAAAATATATTACAAAATTATAGTGCAGTTTGGAAGGGTCAGCCCTCAAATGTCCAAGTTTAGAGGGAACTCAAGGTCCCAAGGCAATGCTCATAGGAAGGGGGCAGAACTTAGAGTCTAAGAGTAAGTGTAAGTGCAATAGAGGAAAAATTAGGGAAGGCCATGACAGGATAATGGTCATGCCCAGCAATTAGGATGCTGGCACACCCCTGACCAACCTGTTAGCTAAATCTGAGAGTTAGGACCTATTGAAGGTCACGTTCAAACCTGGGCAGTAATTTTTATACTGCCAGGCCATGAACTTTAACTCAGCACATAAAAGGAAATGGGGGTATGTGGATTTTATAACAAGCAGTAAACACAAGAAAGTAACATGTTTAATACAGAATACAAACAACAAAGTAGGCAAGAACATGACAACTGTAAAGTAAACACATAGGGAAGGAGCTGAAATCAAAATTGAGACATACTAGTTTCAGGGAAAACAAATAAGTAAAATGGTAGTCTTGAAAGCCAGGTTGCAAGCAAAGCAGTACAAAAGGTCTCAAAAGAGAGCAGAGAGTTTGAAAGAGTATTGTGTGTGAGAGTATGAGTATTGAACTTTAGGATTCAGAAGTTCAAATTTCTAAAGTTGTGAAGTTTTTTAAAATCTTCAAGCTTAAAGCCTCAAAAATTGTATGAATGCAGAAAGGTCGAGCCCTTTTTTATAGTGCAGCAAGTATGTAGAAAAAGGTAAGGAAATAACATTGTAAACAGTCTCCCTTTAGTTAGGGGATTCTGATTTCAAACGGGTAAAACAATTAAGGAAAGGGATTTGAAAAAAAATATTTTCCTTGTAGTATAATAAAGGGTAAGTACATAGAAGTTATTTAAGGCATCAAACCAATAATACACGGTTTGTAAAAAAAAGGAAAGGGAATCAACTAGTAAAATCACATTTACAGACTTTTACTCGAAATGAATCAAGTCAGAAAAAGGGTAAAGAAAGGTTCAATAAGGAAAAATCAGTAACAATCAAGTAAACACAATTAAAGGAATTCGGAATCAATTAGTAGTTGGAAAAACTTTTTGAAAGCATAGTCCTTATATATAAAGCACACCAATGTGAATCAAGTTCAGAATTATAAGTAAAAAGAGGCACAAGTCCAATTTGTAGACTCACAATGAGTCTGAAAGTCCAGGGTCCCAAAGTGGAACCCTAATTCAAATACAAAAATCAAAATTGCCAAGAAACTCCCAAATCCTAGGGTTTCGAATTGAATCAGCCATATAGATGAGGAAACAAGCCATTTGTTTCAGAGTCTCAACAAAATAGATATGATAGCATGTTTGAATGACAAAGGAAGAAAAATTATAAAGAACATATTTGAGAAAACTCGGAATCTAAACAAGTTCGGAACAAGGAGATAATACGAACTTGAACACAAGTAGATGAAACATGTAAGAACATGAACAGAGTCCAGTAAACAAAAATCAAACAACTTAATGGAAAACACATATAGTAAAAAAAGTGAAGAAATCATAACAAAGATTAACAGGAGTAACATGCATAGTAGAAAAGAAAAGGTAGGAGACAGTACATACGTAATAAAGAGAAATCACACGAGCAGGGTATAGACAAGCACACATAAAGCAAAGAAGAAGAAAAATCAGAAAGATTTTTTCCCAAAATCCTTTCAGAAACCCTAAAATCAGAGAGAAATGATTTTGAAAAGAAACTTTTGGGAAAAACACTTTAGACGGCAAAAAAACATAGATACAGTATCGATCTAAGAAAACAACAGTGAAAGAACCTCGAATAGCTTAGGGTTTCAGAGAAACCGTAGAAATGAGAAAGGCTTGGAAACATGTCCGATCTTAGTCGGAAAGGTCAAGAGTCAGTCTCCTAAGTCTTGAGTATGCCGGAGCCTGGCCGGAGGAGCCATGAAATCAAAGGTCTGAGAAGATCGGAGAGGGAGTCGTCGAGGTCAATCCTCAAAACTTCAAACAACCATGGCGTACTAGTGAAGATAGGTGACCAACTATCCATGGCCTGAGAAGCCATAGATTCCGGTGACCGGTGGTTGAAAGGGGGTAGGAGAGGATACAAGAGGCTAGGGTTCCAGGGAACCTTCGAGAGAGTTGAGAGAGGGAGAGTATTCAAAGGCGGCGGACCAAATGAAATGAGTTAGGTTATGGGGAGTTTGGAAATTTAAAAAGGAAAGGGGGAATCATGGCCGGTGGAGTATTCAAAGGCGGCGGACCAAATGAAATGAGTTAGGTTATGGGGAGTTTGGAAATTTAAAAAGGAAAGGGGGAATCATGGCCGTTGATCAAAATGATCAACGGCCTGGATCAAAAGGGAGCCGGGCGAGTTTTTTAATTGGGTCAGGGATTGGGTAATTTAGGAATTGGGCTGGTCCGATTTGGGATTGAAATTGGGTCAATTTAAGGTTAAAATTGAAAGGTGAAAAAGGCTGTAATTGAAATAGAAATGGGGCTAAATATTAAATAGCCAATTTCCCTTTCTATTTTATAAAAAATAGTGCAAATAATTTTAAAAGCAAATTAAAAGTACTGAGCCAACAAATAACATATAGATATCAATTTAAAAATACTAGGACTAATTTTACAATAACAAAATGCTATTCATTTAGAAATAGGCTAAAATTACAATTATATGCAATTTAGTCTTATAAATACCAAAAAAATTTATAAAAATATACAAAAATTACCTTAACTATATTTTGGTATAAATATAGGAATAAAATGAATTATTCACCAAAATTGATGATTTTGGGAATAATTATTGATTTTTGTACTGCTAAAATGGACAATAAATTAATTTTAAAAATCTTTAATAATTAGAAAAAATGCCAAAACATTTAGCTATGCTTATATATGCATATATATGCTATTTTGAGAGTATTTTGTATATGAAAATTATATAGGGAAAAATTTGGTATCAACAATCTCCATATAACCTCCCAACAGAAATACCCACACAAGTAAATAAGCTCAATCATGAGTGGGTCATATTAAGAGGACTTGCCTCGATACTCAGAATCGATCGATTTAATGAAATTGTTACTTTATAATCATATCGAGATTGTACTTGTAATGACACCATCTGGTGTGGTGACATCAGCCATACCATAACAATTATATCAATAGGTCGGTCCCCCACCTCTTAGGCACCATCTACCCGTTTGTCCTCCATCTTTAACTTGTAGTGTATGTAGATTAGTAACTATAATAGAGCATGTGGACTGAGTGTTCTGATGAAATAGATTTCCCTCAAGTCTGGGACAATTTCTCATGATGTTCCTAGTATCACCTCATTCATAACAACCCATCTGTAGTTCGGTTTCTCATACTGAGTCTGTGGCGAATAAATAGAATAACCGTTGTAGGAATCATATGCCAGTGGTGCATTAAAAAGATGACTGCCTGATTAACTGGAGCACTATGAGTATTCTGAAATTGTTTCCATGTCCCTGCATCATCCCATACAAATCCCATCTCTTACTCATATACAAGTTTCAGAGGACCTTTGAACACCACAAAAATAAATCTCAGGCCAAAACTGATATGACACATAACCCTACAATTTGATCGTTGATATTGGACTCTCTTCACTCGGCACGAAGCCATAAGACACATTCCGATAATCCAAAATACTAAACTTTATTGCTCGTACGACACCATCATAAGACACCTCAAGCCATTTATTTGGCGCATGTCATCCTATGATACTTAAACTCACTTTCTCCAGTATCTTGGTTGCTAGTTGTAATATTTGCTAAATAGAAAACTCATATGAACCACATAGTCTCTAATACCACTAACTATTTTCAGATCTACATCCCCCTCATGACCTTACCACGATCATGATGATTAGGCAATTAAGTAAACCTTCTTAAGATCTTACTTATAAACCATATGTCAGAACCTACTACACCACAATGTGCAAAACTGAATGATCTCTCGATACTCTCGCATTATCGATATTGATAACACACGGTAACAATGGTTGAACACTTGTGGGCTCCCTTATAACCCTATCTGTAGTATCACGAACCGTTGGCGCATAGTTGATACTGAGTGTGCAATTTCATACACGAGTGGAAAAGAACATATAGGCTTCAAGCTGAATAAATGCAGCAAGATAAGGAATGAAATGAAGTGAAATTTTCCTAACAGTTACATAGCCTCCCGTAGATAAGTACAGATGTCTCTGTACTGATTTGCGAGACTCTAATAAACTGGCTTGTGATTCATGACTCCTATGAACCTAGAACTATGATACCAACTTGTCACGACCCTAATTCGCCCTTTGTGAACTGTCGTAACGACACCTAATCTCTACGACTAGGTAAGCCTAACAAGTGCGGAAAATAAACTAAATTTGCGGAAGGAATAATCAAAAACAAAATAACTGAATGGAACCAATACTTATAATGCCACTCGGCATATACACCTCAACATTCTCGAACCAAGTACACTATCCCAAAACCCGGAATCTCATGAAACCACAAGCCTTTGAATATCTAACAGTATCTAACTCTAGATTGTCTAACAAAGAAAAGAAATACAAAAGGGCTAACACTTAAAAGCGAGAATAGAAAGGGACTACTCGGTCTACGGATGTGGCAGATATACCTTGAAGTCTCTTCAGAGCGCCTCGCCATAAGGATGATGAGACTGAGCGAAAGTACTTGGATCTGCACATGAAAAACATGCGCAGAAGGGGCATGAGTACACCACATCGGTACTCAGTAAGCACCAAGCCTAACCTCGGTCCGGTAGTGACGAGGAAGGTCTGGGCCTTACTGAGGTTAAATAAAATATAAGGGTTAACAGTGTGAAATAAAACAATATAAATAAGTGCAACAGTAAGAAATAACATAGAGTTGAAAGAACAACAACAACTAGAACAGTGACAAACAAACCACTGAAGAAATACAGCTCAACACAGAGATAATAACCGGGGCACCTTCCAGGATACCTTCCTTAGTCCCAATTACAACTATCCAGTGGATCTCCCGGGATACCTGTGAGCACGTGATTTTTGCCCTAAGCAAGTTATTCCAAAAGTTTCAAAATTAAATAATTTTACATTTTTTTAAATTTTTGTTGCATTTTTCGTACTAATTGGTGGCATAATAATTCATGTTTAAAAATATAAAAATATGCATTTGCATTAGGATTTTAATCTTACATTTTGGTATTGAATAGGTATTAATTCATTTTAACAATTTAAAGAAAATTACAAAAATAGTTCATTTGAGCATTTTTATTATTTTAGTTGAAAATTGCTATAAAATAGTTATTAAATAATTTTAGACTTTAATTAGTTTAATTGTTAGTCTAATCTCTAATTTTTACCAAAATCAGAAAATACAAACAAAAATAATAATAATAATAATAATACAAAATATAAAATGAAAACAAAGATAAATAAATACAAGAAATAAAATGATTTAAATACAAAGAATTGGGCTGTTTGGTTTGGAGCCCAAAATACCCCTAAAACCTGGACCAGCCTCGACCCACGCCCCAACCCACACCTAAAATCCGACCCGCCCACCTATTTCTCTTAAAAGTTAACGGACCCCTCATCAGATAGAGACACGGATTTTGCGTGTCTCTATCTTCCTCTCATTCAACAAAATCTCCAGGGGCTATTTTAGACGAGGAGGCGAGAAGAAGTCGAGGAGGATTCCAGAAGAGATTCGGAGAGAGGATTCCGGCGAACGAGTGAAACACAGAGGGAAATTCCAGATAAAAATTAGATTCTAGGGTTCTTAAGTTTTTTTTTTGAATTTCGTTTTCAATTTTTCCATCATTGTTCGTTCTTCTTCCATTTTTCGTCATGGAGTTCGATTGAGCGGAGTTGATTTCCGAGTTCGTCGTTGTTCAAACCTCTTATTTCTATTCGGCTGCTACTGATTTGCTGTTCTTCGAGCTTTGATCTACAATTGTGTTCTTGTGATAGTTTTGAAGTCGAAACTGTGTAAACACCTTCGATTCTGTTATCAAAAGAAGTTCTAAATTTCAGGTTCAATCTTTATCTATCTGCTCTTTTGATTCTGTTTCGTTTCAATACTTTGAACTATGTATTTATGCCTCGAATGGTTCTATGATTAAAGTTCCTGTTGGATGAATTCGTTCTCATTGGTGGTATGTGTTTGAGTATTTTTCAGTTAGTAGAAATCGATTTGATTAGCCGTTTTCCATTTCCTATATGCCTTGACGATTATTCAGGCTCGAAGTATATTCTGAATCAAGGTGTCATCGCTTTCAAATAAATAATGTGTTCAGTTTCTTTTGATGATTTTCTTTGCAATATGCTCTGGTGTTCGTGATGATTTAATTGAGCCATAAGGTTCAGAAGTTAATTAATAGTTTTGAAGTTGTTATACTTGAAATGTGGTCGACCTAGAATGGTTTTCGCTGTTAGCTATGGTGTTCTGATAGAGGATTCAGCACACAACTAGTCAATGATTATGCTAAGGCTGACCTCAAATCAATTGGTTCAAATATCTTAACAGTAGAGTTGCTGGAAGTCTTCTATGTGCTGATCGTCAAACTATAGCTTTGTACTTGTTTTAGTCGACTGTATTTCAAATCTTATTTCAGTTTTTCATGGTTATTATTGTTTGACATGGTGCATTAGTCGAGCCAGTGCATATGTTGAATGGTTTTGTCTAAATGTGAATCCTGCTATGTTGTTCTCTGAATCGGGATCTTTGGTTGACGTCTCTATTGAATTAATGTTAGTACGCTCTTTTAAGAATTTTGAAATCCAACCATTAGCCTAAAAGGTTTAACAGATGTGAGGTCCATTGGATGCCTTAACTGGATGGACTGATGTTTACTTGAATCAAACACTCTGAGTTAGTGTCTAAGGCTGAAAGTTAGCATGTTTACTTGAATCGACATCTGAGTTAGCCTGGGATCATTTCGCTGAAAATCTGCCCTGTTTGCACTGTATTGGTAACCTATTTGCACGACTTTGAGTTTAAAATTCTGCATTGGTTGGCCCACAGCAGCCCTGTTCTACTAGTTAGCTTATGTGTTTACCTGAGTTCTGTTAGGTTCTAGTTCTGTTTTTATACTTGAATTGTGAGTTCCTACAGGCTACAACACTATGTCTATATTTCACCACTTGAAGATGCTTTGTATTCCTGTTTGCATTTACATGAACAATTGATTGAAGCCATTTCTAAAGCTTGTTGGATGACTCCTGTTAAAGTCGATCCCTGTGTTTATGAGTTAATAGTGTTAGCCTCTATCAGGAGCTGTAGTACTTCTGTTCTCCTCAAGTTAAGTGCCTCTTTTGAATCTTGGAATTACATTTGAATGTGAATAGCTTGTCTGGAAGATACTGTGCATTATGGAGCTGGAGAAAAACAATTATTTTTGAAAGGTTGTCTGCCTTGTTTCTGCTACAAGTTTTCTTTTCTACCCTTGGATTTTTGTTATCCTTTGTTGTGAAAACAGGCTTAGCTTTTCAATCTTGGCACATAAAAATGATACATAGGTTNCTTTCCGAAGCATGCTCTTTCCTGTTTAAATTTGAAATTAATCAGGGCTGAAACATTCTAGTCCAGTGTTCTACACCATATTTAATTGCTCATTCATTCCTTCTGGATGCTTTAAAGTGTTTGCTGATCACTGATTTCTCGTCTGTGTACCCTGTTGTGTGATCCCTTACTGGGATTTCAAATGAGTTATTGAAAGGTAATTTTGGGCTTTAAAGAAGTCAGTTTTAGACATTGCTTCATACTGATTTAGCCAATCGAGAACTTGATATACCATCTGTTGATATGGGTATCAACTATAATATTCCAACAAATTCAAAGGATTATATCCATAGGGTGGGGAAGAACTGCAGGACATTCTGGGGTTTGAATTTATAGCACACCTGGGCCATTGAGTTAGGTAGCACATTTGAGCTAAAAGGTATTACCTTTTGTTCAAATCTGGACTTGAACTCAAAACCCAAATTCCTTGCTCACTTTGAATAAAATATTAAGACTATATTAAGAATATAAGGAA
>MU680431.1:0-32353 GCA_026770625.1 Nicotiana glauca | reverse complement strand
TTTGCAAACTACAATTTATAAATTATTAGTAGTTTCAAATGCATGATAGTTAGAATTCTATTTCATCTTAAATAAGTGTATTGAGTTGTGGGAATTGAACAAGTTTAGGTAATCACAGTTGGAGCCGACATTAGTCTGAAACAGTAGGTTAATCGCGAATATGTAGCTAAGACATGAGTTTGAACTAATTTTTGTGAATTAGGCATTATGGTTCGATTTAGGCAGTCTTTATTTGTTTAAAAGGGGGCTTGGTTGGCTTAAGAGGGAAAGTGTCGGATAAGTATAGTTTTTTCCAATTTTAGATGTAAATAAAAATGGTTAGTAATTTTATAGAATCTGTAGGCTCATTATACTTGAAGTTAGGATCGTAGTACTAATCGTTAAAGTCATTAATCTAATAGGCATGAGTTGAGTTCAAGAAAGATAAGTTAATGATTAAGTTTAACAGACTTTCGCAAGCATTAATAGTTAAGGTTAATTTTGATTTTAATTGATTGTAAATAAAATTCCAATGGTTTAATTTCATCTAATAATATGGGTTAAATTAGTGATAGGATAATTAGTTTCCTTATTAACAATATTGTTTGTTAATTCCGTATTTTACTTGTACTTTCAATTTTAGTAATATTCCTTTTCGTTAACATTTGTCTCAAGCTAGTAACTAATAAATGATGGTTTTTTCAAGCATGTAATAAATTAGGATTTTTCTTTTCTTTCATTAAAAAAAATAGAAAAAAATGTAGCCGCTTTAGGTTTATCCTTTTAAAATAAACGAGGTGTGCCTCACCAAAAATAAAACGCACAAGCGGCGGGGACCTTAATTTTTGTAATAACTACTTAGATTTCGGGAGAGGCCTTTTAGCAAATATTTCACAGCCTTCCCAACAGATAACAACGCGTTAGTCTTTTTAGGCGCGTACTTTAAATAACTTTATTTCCTTAAACTCGGGTGCACATTTATGTGACCCAAATCCAAATCTCAACGGAATCGAAATGTGTCAAAAACCACAGGTGCAATGGTGCGACGTGGTTCAAGATACATTTTCACAACGTTGCAATTTTTTGTTAAAATAATAATAATAGTAATAATAATAAAAACGGTAAAGAGATTTTAAGTTGCATATAAGTTTGATATTTGTAAAAATCAGATAATTTAGCCAAATATGACAATCGAGCGACCGTGCTAGAACCACGGAACTCGGGAATGCCTAACACCTTCTCCCGGGTTAACAGAATTCCTTATCCGAATTTCTGGTTCGTAGATTGTAATACGGAGTCAATTTTTTCCTCGATTCGAGATTCAAACCGGTGACTTGGGACACCATTAATCTCTCAAGTGGCGACTCTATTTTCTCAATAATTAAATCACGTTTCGATTGTCCTTTAATTGAAAAAATTCCCCTTACCACGCCCTTCGCGGGGTGCGGTAGCGTAAAAAGGAGGTGTGACACCCCTTATTTCCTTTCGCGGGTCCAAGTGTAAGGGAGCATCCAAATATAGTACATGGATAGTGGATGTTCAAAGCATATGACATGAAGCAAGAACTAGTTCCTTTCACTTGAGGACCTCAAAGGAGGTCATGTATCCTTTGGAAATGGGAAGAAAGGTGAGATCATTGAGGTTGGAACGGTAGGTAAGACTGATTCTCACTCTATTGAAAATTTCTACTTGATAGATGGCCTAAAGTACAGTCTAATCAGTATATCACAATTATGTGATACAGGTAACTTTGTAGTAATCACCTCTACCAAATGTTTTGTGATTAATCTACCACTGACAAGATTGTTTTGCAGGGAAAAAGAGTAAATAATACATACATTGTAGATTTATCCACACTTTCAAAAAATGAACTCACTTGCTTAAATATGTTGGACAATGACCCCCTCCTTTGGCACAAGAGACTTGGACATGCAAGTCTGAGTCAACTCAATAAATTAGTTTCTAAGGATCTGGTGATAGGGCTGCCTAACATCAAGTTCAAGGAAGACAAAGTTTATGAGGTTTGTGCAAGGGGGAAGCAGGTAAGATCCTCTTTTAAATGCAAGAAAGTGGTAAGTACCACCAAAACGATGGAACTGGTCCAAATGGATCTCTGTGATCCAATGAGAATATTAAGTAGATGTGGTAAAAGACATGTGATGGTGCTTGTTGATGATTACTCTAAGTTTACTTGGACATTGTTTTTAACATCTAAAGATGAAGCATTTTAAATGTTTACTTCTTTTGTTAGAAAAACTCAGAAACAACTAGATAATCAACTTGCATCAATTAGGTCTGATCATGGAACTAAATTTGAAAATGCTAAGTTTGCTGAATTTTTGCATACTATATCATAAATAGTTGCATGACTAGACCTCTTATTAAGAAGATTCCCTATGAGTCACTTAAAGAGAGAAAGCTAAATATATCCCATCTTAGGGCATTTATATGCAAGTTCTTTGTGCATAATAATGGCAAAGACTCCATAGGTAAGTATGATCCCAGAAGTGATGAGGGAATATTCTTGGGATATTCTTCACATAGTAAAGCTTATAAGATATACAGTAAAAGAACTATGTGTGTAGAAAAGTGTATATGTTTTTTAATACTAACATTCTTTTTGAGAAGCAGGAACAAGATAATGACGAGATTGGGCTGATAAGAAATTTAAATGGTGAAACCATAGTCCAACCTGAAGAAGCATCACAGGAAGGAACACGTGATGAAACAGGTTCTTCCACCTAGGGAAACATGACAGGGGGAACTGACTAGAGAGGAACTAATCCTCAAACCTTGAGGGAACCTGTCCATGAACCTATTCCTTAGTAACAAAACCAGGAAGAAACATCTAAAGAAATTGACACTCTTTTTGCAACATCCACGAAATTGGATATAGATGAACCTGGTTCATCTGTTGATCAGAAGTTGTATAGGGGAATGATTGGTTCTCTTTTTTATCTTATTACTGGCAGACCTGACATTGTTTTCAGTGTAGGTCTTTGTGCTCGGGCAAATCCAAAGGATCCCTACTTGACTAATGTAAAGAGAATATTGAGATACTTGAAAGGCACTAGTAACATTTGCCTTTAGTATCCAAATGGTAGTAATTTTAACCTAGTGGGATATGCTCACGCTGATTATGCAGGTTTCTTAATGGATAGAAAGAGCACCTCAGGTATGGCACACTTCCTTGGTTTATGTCTTGTGTCATGTCCTACCAAAAAGGCAAAATTCAATGGCCTTATCTACTACTGAAGCTGAGTATGTTGCTACTGGTTCATGCTGTGCTCAACTGTTGAGGATCAAACAACCATTATTGAACTTTGGAATTGTTGTTGGTTGCATCCCTATTTTTTTTGTGATAACACTAGTGATATTAGTATGAAAAAGAACCTGATTCATCATAAGATAACTAAGCACATAGATGTTAGGCACCATTTTTTAGGGACAACTATGAGAAAAGCTTGATCATAGTGGAGTTTTGTGCTACTAACAAGCAAATTGCTTACATCTTCACAAAAGCCTTAAGTAGAGATCACTTTGAGAGGAACAAGTTGGAATTAGGAATGATTAAGATCACCTAAAAGGACCGGTTCAAGGTTAAACAAAAAAAATGGAAAAAAAATTGAAAAACAAATTTTGGTTAGAAAGTCAGTAAATTGTATAATTAGATTAAATATTGCTTAGTCTCATACTTTTCATAGTATACTCTTGCGCCATGTGTTAAAATGACTCATTAATCACTAATGATATTTTCTCTATTTTGGCAAATTTAGACTCACACAAGAGAATTATCAGTGAAGAACCTGGTTCATCAAGATAACACGGTATATTTTCTGCACTTTGCATAATTTGAAATAACTATACTTGGATCATGAGCAGAGAGTCCCAAAAAATACCAAACTCCTTTTGGACTTATCCGTTACAAGTGAACTAGTCATATTCAAAAGAGTCCCAACCAAATGGAAGTATCTAGATTCTAGGGATACACTCCAACGTCTCTTCAAAATTTAATTTCAGTTTAATTAAACTTCGAAGAGTCTGAAAAGTTGTAGTTACCCCATCAATTATTCCTCTGTATATTGATCAGCTTTGGTGTATTCCTTACTTCTTCTCTCTCAAGATGTCAAAAACTTTCATTATTCTTTCATCTTCCAAACACAATCTAATTCTCTTCTCTTCCATATCCTAGCCCAGATATGTCGAACAGCTTTGAAAATCCTTCATCACCACCACAGGAAACTATTTCAACACCTTCTACAACACCAATCGCTAAGAAACGTAGAGTAAAGATAATGGCTCATAAGATTGTCGCTGAAGGAGAGCAGATCAAGAAAATAAACAAGAAATTGAAAGCAGGTAGTTAAGAAGAATCCCAGAAATCTAAAGATTCATTCAAGTCTGCTACTAAGGGGGGAGAAAGTAGGTATTCCGAAAATGAACAGGTATTTTCTGATTCTAAATTTACTCCTGAGACAATTTCTAAAGTTGTTGCATATTTGGAGAATATATTTGTAGGATGTATAGCAGGTGTTGAGACTACATAATCTGGAGAATTGGGGGTAAAAATGAAAAGAAAAAAAAGGAAGAGAAAGGGCGCTAGGAGTACTATGAGGGGAAAAGGGACAAGAGTGGCTGATTCTTCACCCACTCCTGTTGGTATAATTAAAATGGTGCAATGGTTGTTTGGGGAGAGGAATTTACTGAAATAGAAGAGAGTGTGAGCAAAACAGGGGGAAGTGGGTCTGGCAAAGCTGCTGAGGGGTTGGTTCAACTTGGAAAAAATATAGATGAACTTGTTCCATATGAACAGGAAACCCTCGCGGACCTACTGATAGAGTTAACAATGGCACCAAAACTCATGTCATTCCTTATGGTTTCATTCTCACAACTGACTGCACATTTCAAGGTACCTGTGAAGAAGTGGGGTTAATACTCTACTTGCTTGCAATTATAAAGTCAATGTCATTTTTAATGAACCTGGTTCATCTAAACAGACACCTATCAATAGCAAAGTTAGAGTCTTGTACAGGAGAGTGAGGCAAAGGATATTGAGATAGCAAGGCTAAAGACACGATTGGTTGAGGTAGAATCTGAGAGAGATGTTCTCAGAACTGAACTTGCAAGGGAAAGGGAGAAGAATGATGAAATTCTTCAAGACATACTGAAACTTCTCCAAGCAAATAACTCAGCCCTATCTCTTCCAAGCCTTAAGACTCCTAGCCTAATGTAGATAAACTAGTGACCCAATACGGGACTTTTTGTTTCTTTTGCTCATGTTTTCAGTATTTGTATTTCTTCTTATGCTTTGTGGTAGAATCTTATCAATCATCAATGAAATTCACTGTTTTGCTCTAACTATTTGTTTATAATTTTTTGATGGTTGAAATTCTTAGTTTGATCTATGATGATTAATCCATGTTTGCATTTGAAGTATCCCCAGTGGCCATGAGTAAGTTTTAAAATCTGGTTATCTCATATTTTTATGCAACTTTTCGATGATGCCAAAAGGGGGAAAAAGTTGTGCTTTAAACAAGTGATGTTTACACTTTGAACAATGATGTTTATAACCTAATGTACCTAGTCCTTGATGATAAGTGATAAAAAGGAAAAATATTTCTAACATTGTGTTGATGTTGAGCTGAGTTGAAATAGGGCATATGCTTATGAAAAGCACAGAGTTTGTCATCATCAAAAAGGGGGAATTTGTTGGTCCATGTAAAGGTTAGTTTTGAAGACTGGCAAAGGAACTCAGGATGAACCAGGTCCATCACTCAGGTGCACAGAAATAGGAAAATTCGAGCATGTGGGTTGTACGTGAAGGAGATAAGCTTAACTTGGTGTATTTAATATCTCCTGATTGAAAAGGTTGCATAATTGATAAGGAAAATGAGTCTTTAATCAAAGAGAACATAATTCAAGATACGGAAGGAGTTAGAAGTTGAAATCAACTAGAACTCTTCCACCAAGGAAGAGTTGCATCAGAACTCTAGTTATTTCTTCAACTACTAACTCTATAAATTGCAGGATGTTCTCATATTAAAGTGTTGCACAAAAAACGTAGAAGCTAAACGTGAATTGGGAGCAAAATAGCAAGGCTTTTTTGCAAGCAGTTCGTGTGTGATTCAAGTGTGCAACCCAGAAGCTATATGAACCAGCTTCATAAAGAGTTTTATGTGTTTTTCTTTATTTCTAGTTCAATTGTAGTAGGTGTTTTTATATTGTACCTTTCAGCTTTATCTATAAGCAATTGTAATAGGTACTTTGAGTATTCAAGTTAGAGTTAACTTGAAGTTGTCACAACAGTTAGAGGTTGGTTGCTACGACAGGATTAGAGGTAATCCTTAGGTTTACAAAGAGTTTTGTAAATGCTATTTTGGATCAATGATTTAGTGAAGTGTTGGGGAAAATCCTACTGAGTAGTAGGCCGTGGTTTTTTCACCTTTTGAGCCAGGTGTTTTTCACATAAAAATCTCAGTGTTCTTTATTTTATGTACTTTTAATTCCGCAAACAGTAGTAGAAAGTACACCCAGAAGAACTAGGTTCTTCTAGAGCGAAAATTGGATAACACACAAATTACCTCCCTCTTGTGTGGAATTGACGTTTAGAACATCACATTGAATGCATATGCCGATCAGTCTTTCAAGGGCATTGATGGACATGTCACTACCTCCTATAAATGGGGGTATCCCGGCACTATCTCCCTATCCAAATAGCTTTCTTCATTCATTCATCCCTTCCTTCTCATCATCTTCCTATATTGTTCACAACCATTCTTGGGTTTTGCGACTTTAAGGTTGTACGGAAGCATTCTTATCAATTGTATGGTGTCTTTCTTCCTGAACTTCCCTTTGTCGAACGAGATCATACCGTCTCGTCGCTTCTGATGTTATCCTTATTGGATCGAGGTGATGACAACATAGGTGCGGTTGGTTTTTTCCGATATAGAAGAGCGTTCGAACTCTACACCACTGCTCACTCTTCTACTTGGCCTGGTGTGGCACTTCATTCCTTGGTTTTTTAATTTTTCTCCCAATGGATAAAATGGCACATCCAGCCTTTGAGGCTGAGGCCCGCAAAATCTTCAACCTTTGACTTCGGCAGGTTATGTCTCTTTTTTCTGCCTCTTCTGCATCTTTCCCATTTCCTCTTCTTTATCTCCTTCTTTGGGGTTGCTATCCTGTGGGATCGAGCTGGGAGCCTAGAGGAGGTGGCGATCGAAGGAATTGCCTTCGAGGATGCGAGCTCGAAGAGGTGGCGCCCGGAGATGCTACTATCGAAGATGAATCCTCGATGATAGACTAGATCTTTAAGCTTTTACCTTGGGTGTGAATCCCTTCGCTTCCTTGTTTCCATGTAGAGACCCTTTTTTAGGCTTTTCTAATGATATGTAAGGACCCCTCGAGAGTCGTTGTAGATGAATGTTCATGAATATAGAGATATTTTCTTGATTTCTGCCTTTGATATTTGTCATATTCTTTTATATTCTTGTGCACTTGTAGGGATTCTGAAAGTTTACCTTTATTGGTGCCGATATCTAACTCGGGTGCGAGCATTATTTTCGGTCTTTGGTTGATAGAAATAGCTCCTTTTCGAGCCCACCGTTGTTCCTCGGGCCAAGCCTGAAACGATCTGATAGACTCGAGCCATTGGGACCCTCGAGCCATATGAAGATAGCTCATCGAACCTTGAGATTTTTGGAAGTGGTATCTGAGTGAAAGTCATCTTCGTGCACCTGGAGATTTGCTTTAAATATGATGTAGATAAGTTTCAAGGAGTTGTAAGTAGACCTCCACTCTCATGGACGGAGCTCGAAGTGCTTATTTTCCTTGAGAGGAAATTCAAGATCGGTTACCATCTCGAACTCTGTAATGGTGCTGAAAGCTTTCTGAAGCCTAACTTCTTTTTTATGGAGTTCCTCGAGGTCGGATGCCACCTCAGTATTGGAGATGATGTTGTTGGCCTCCCGGGGCCTATTTTGTTGGTGGAGGTCCTCGAGGTCGGGTACCACCTCGGGACTTGAGATGATATTGTTGGCTCCTTGAGGCTTAACTTCTTATTGATGGAGGTCCTCGAGGTGGGTACCACCTAGGGACTGGAGATGATGATGTTGGATCCTTGAAGCCTAACTTCTTGTTGATGGAGGTCCTCGAGGTCGGGTACCACCTCGGGACTGGAGACAATGGTGTCGGGTAGATAAATGCTGTTGTTTCCTCACATATATACGCGGTTACTTCCACTTCTTGGGAGATCCCACTATTTTAGATAGCTATCCTTCCATTTTGGCATTACCTTAGCACTAGAGTGTTTGTATAGGTTCCCACTTCAATTTGCTAGTCTTTCCATAGCTATGATTGCGACTTCGAGGTTTGTCGGTGGAGAGGGGAGAGTTCCATTCCCAGTGCTTAGGATCAATGAAAGTTTACGTTAAAGACTATGTCTTTGATAAGAGAGGGGCATCTCAAGTTAGTGAGGAAAGATTGCGGATGGGGGGAGAAGGTAGTGCTACAGATGCTTCCCCTGGATGAGGGTATCACGAATCCTATCGATGGATTTCTGAACATGTACACGTATCTATTCACATTGGGCTCCTATGATAGGGTTGTACTTGACTTCTGTTTAAAGTATCGGGTCATATTAGTGCAGATACATCCATCGGCGAATAATGTTGATGATGAGGTTCTTTGTGGAGAAGGCGAGGCTTGAATTCATGCTCAGCCATCTCGTCAGGTTGTACCGGCCTTTTCACCACCGAGGGATGCTAACCTTGCGGTGTCCTTCGTCTACGCCCTTTGTTAGTGACAATGAAGAAGGTGGAGATCAGGAGTGGTTTATTCGGTTCTTCCGGGTCCAGACGGCTGACATTATTCCCATGGAACTTATTCCATTCCCCGAGAAGTGGAATTATGCACGTGAGCGAAGTGTCCCGTACTTTCTCTGATTTGCTCATGGTGAAAGCTAGTTTCGTAACCGTGTTTCCTTCTTTTCTGCAGCAATTTTATGGGTGTCGGATGAAAATCCTGATCAACCTGGTTGGCTCCGAAAGCTGGCAACCCACTTGACTTGCGATGAGTGTAGGTGTCGAGTTGTGTTCTGAGGTAGATGGGAAGCGAAAATTCATGATGTGTGTATACTGCTTTTTCCTTGTCCCTTGTTCATTTGGAGAGATGTTTTTCCCTTTCATGTAGTGATATTACTGTCGTGGGTATCAAAGAGCCTCCAAAAGCGAGGCCCTGCTCCTCCGGAGAGGGGAAGGGGTTGCCAGCTTTCGAGCTAAAGGACGACAATAATAAGCGGGATGTGTACTCGCAGGGCGATGGCGCTCGTAGCAAGGCAAAACGGGGCTGAGTCTTTGAGGAAAAAACATTGTCCAAGCCTGTTGTACCCAAAGTCTCTGGTCCTGGAGAGGAGGCTCCTCCGAGCGATCATTCTTCGACCTGGTTTCATTCTTCTAGGGCAGATAGGACTAGCTTAATAGAGGTATGCTCGGCCTTCGAGGAAGTCTGTCGATTTTACATCGTGGTGAGCTTTGGCACAATCCTATCGAATCTCGCATCTTTCCTTCCTTATCAAGTTTTCCTTTTGCAGGCTTTTGGCAGGCTTAGGTATGAGATGCTCCGTTATGGGACTAGGCTCTGGAAACCTCTGGATGAGGTGAAGTACCTTGGGCTCCTTTGCAAGGAGAAGGAAGTTGAGTTAGCACACTGGTGATATGAGGCGTACCGAAACTCGAATTACGAGAAATATTTGATGGAGCAAGTAACTTTTCACCCTGGGCAGGTATGAATTTCGATTCTTAACCTCTCAGGTTAACTCTTCGCCTATCCCAACTGCAAAAAAAGACGGAGGCCCTGGAATGCCTCAAGAGTGAAGATGAACGAATCAAGAATGACTACGTTAAACTTAGAGCTCAAGCGCAGGTTCAAGCTTCAAAGGAGAAAGGTGCCTTGTCTAAAAATCCTACCTTCGAGGTCCAACTCCACTTAGCCCGTGATAATGCTTCAGTTCAAGAGGATATGATCACGAAGCTCGAACCTAAAATTTCAAAGGTCAGGGCCAAGATCGTTGATGCTCGGACCGAAACAGTACTGAGTCGGGCTAAGGCCAATCAGGAGATGGAGATTTATTTGAAGGATGTTACCGATGCCCAAGCTAAGTTGAAGAGGGTCCTCGATCGTGAAGAGAGGATCAAAGAATATGCTCATTATAGATCCTGTAGAAAGGTACTCGAGGAGATCGGTGTCAGGGGTTTTTTTCTCCCGGAAGAGCTGGCGCAAGTGAGGGCGAATGAGCGTAATGCTCGGTCACTTCTGTCCGATACTGAGGAAAGAGAAGATAAGGCGTAGACTTTGCCATCTTGTATATGATATTCGCAGAGCGCGTTTGTATATGGAGAATGCACTTTTTCATGTATGAAAATAAAAGAAAACTTGAAGCTTTATTTCTTATGTACCTCTTTCTGCTTCGCTTCTGACCAGTTGGGTTGGTTTTGGAGTTAGTGATAATCCTTTTAGACTCGTGATATGGCTCTGGGGCTTATTAGGCAGGCCCAGGGGCTCTTGCGCATTTGCGGCCTTTAGTGTAAGCTGGCGTTAGATCTCTTATGCTTTTTCTCAACTCTTTTGGGTTCAGTCTCCAAGTCGGGCTTTGACTCAAGCTCATTCGACCCTCAAGATTTTGTGTTTGCATAGGCGGGTGGCAATGGCTCTTACGCCTTGCCCTTGGGCATTTGTATTTCAACTACTTTTGGTTCAATCTCCGAGTCGGATTTCAACTCGAGCACAAGTGACCCTCAAATTATGTGTTTGTGTGGGCTGGTGATGACGGCTCTTACACCTTGGCTCGAGAGACCTTTTATGTGTATGGCCTTGAAGCTTATAAAGTTGGCAACGATCGCTCTTACGCTTTGTCCTTAGGCATGGATAGTTAACTATTTTGGATCTGGTCTCCAAATCAGGTTACGACTCGAGCTCATTTTGACCCTCAAGTCTTCAAATTTTAAGCTGGCGATAATGGCTCTTACGCTTTTGGTCGATGTGATCTTTTAGTGTGTGGCCCTAAGGCTCGTTAGGTTGGTGACAATGGCTCTTACGTTTTTTCCCTTAGGCATATTTAGGCTTTGTTTTCCTCTTGTTAAGGGTTTTTTTAAATAATTTTGCCTGACCCGTCATCGGTTCGGAACGAACCTCGATTTCAAGTCATTTGCTATGATGTTCGAGCACCTCAAAAGGTTTAGCTCGTAGGCTGATTAGCTCAAAGCCTTTATTATTTGGAGCTGACATGGTCGAAGCTCTTTTGCCTATCGAGGGCAGCTTGTTTAACCAGTTCTTTTCGAAATAAATTTGAAGTAATGGCCTAGGATTTTGTAGTGACGGTCAGTCATCCCCGAGTCGCGTTAATTCGGCTGGTACAACTGTATGACCGTAGTCATTTGTGTTTGGCCGGAGCCATTTTTGGTCCCGAGTCTAGTAGTTTGGGCATCTATATCAGGGGTATGCCTTTTTAGGGGTCTTACAAGTTGGATATATAGCCTAAACTTCGGGATTGAATTTTATGCCTGTAGTAAGGTCTTACAAAAAATTTCATACCTGTTGAGGTCTTACAGGTTATTCATGTCGTTGAGGTCTTACAATTTTTTCATATCTATTGAGGTCTTACAGTCTTTTAATGTCGTCGAGGTCTTACAGTTTTTTCATGCCATCGAGGTCTTACAATTTTTTTATGTCGTTGAGGTCTTACTGTTTTTTCATGTCGTTAAGGTCTTATAGTTTTTTCATGTCGTTGAGGTCTTATGGGATGAGTCTGCCCTCTCGGGGTCTTATGGCCTCGTGTTTTGATGAGTCGATAAAGGTGGCATTTTGACTGCAATCCTCGAGTTGTCAAGAGTTTCCTGACTCGGGAGCCATTTTTCGTCTTACAGTTTTTTTATATCTGTTGAGGTCTTACAGTCTTTTAATGTCGTCGAGGCCTTATAGTTTTTTCATGCCGTCGAGGTCTTACAATTTTTTATGTCGTTGAGATCTTACAGTTTTTTCATGTCGTTGAGGTCTTATAGTTTTTTCATGTCGTTGATGTCTTATGGGACGAGTCTGCCCACTCGGGGTCTTATGGCCTCATGTTTTGATGAGTCAATAGAGGTGGCATTTTGACGGCAGTCCCCAAGTTGTCAAGAGTTTCCTGAATCGGGAGTCGTTTTTCGTAAATTTCACATTGCCTTATCGAGAACTTACAATTTTGGATATCCCGACTCTGAGGATGTGTGCTTTTCTTTTGGGATTTTGATGTCAGTCCTCGAGTACTCGAGGTTCTTTTGGCATTGGAGATGTTTAGCACTTTTCGCGTTGCCTTACTTGAGTGTGTACGATTTTGGAGTCCCAACTCGGGGGTTGTTTAGGTGTTGAATTGTCGATGCCAGTCCCCGAGTATTCGTAAAATTTTCGGTGGAGGAATTGTTTTTGCGAAAGTGCCGAGTTAGTGACGCTAGTCTCCGAGTATTTCGGGGCATTCTCGGTGGAGGGATTTTCGCTGTGAAAATGATGAGTTTCCTTTGGAGTACGATATGCATTGGCGAAAGATATTCTTTGATTGCTTGGAACAACTACATCTTGTTATGATGTCGTGAGTATGGCTTATGCGGATACGGTTCATTTCACAGTTTGGCCCGGTACATCATTTCCTATTAGAATCTTGTTAGTCGTTTCTCGGTTTTCCCAAGTGGGTGACCTCTCGAGGGGATGCCCTCCAGTGTTCGGGGTTGATTGCAAAAGAAGCTTTGTGCGCTTGGTGGATCCTTTTTAGGTAGCGCGTGGGCGTCTCCTCATTAAAAATATTACCAGTGAAACCCCCTTCGGGATTAGAGCTCGGCCGGAGGAAAAGAGTGCAATAGATGCCTTTAAGGCCTTTGAGATCTTGGGGTTGGGTTAGCACTTTCAACTGCCCTGATCGGGCGCCTACATATGGGTTAGTGTAAAATAATGAAAAGAGGAGGTGGTCTTACTTTATGATGGGATGCGCCGATGATGTTCCAAGGTCTGATGTGTCTCTATTTTTTGGAGTGGGGACTCGGTATGGTCCTCTGTTGTGTTTGATTGGGCTTAGCCGAAGACGTAGTTTGATTATCCTTTGGCTCTTTAGAGAGTGGAGATATTGGTGTTGGCGCTATGTTACGTACTCTGAACACTTCCCTTGTCGTGTGTTGTTCCCTGCAGATAGTTTTAACCCAATCTTCTATTGGAAATTTCATCATCTGGTGGAAGGTATATGGTACCGCTCCCATGCAGTGTATCCTAGGTCGTCTGAATAAGGCGTTGTATTTCACGTCTCCTTCGATGATATGGAATTCAACTTTTTGGGTTGCGTCAGCCACGCTGATTAGGAGAGTTATGTCTTCTTTCATTGTTTTGATCGTCGTGTTGAATCCTTTAAGGACTCGAGTGGCGGGAATGATTTGGTCTAGCAGTCCAAGCTACTCTATTACCCTCGACCTGATAGTGTTGGCCGAGCTACCTGGATCTATGAACGCATGTTTTATTCGAAATGAATTAATGAGGAAAGAGGTTACTAGGGCATCGTTATGAGGTTGGGACGAGATTTCGGAGTCCTCCTCACTGAATGTGAGGGCATCCTAAGGTATGCATCCCCGAGTTTGTTTTCTCTGATGACGAATATTTTTGTCTTTCTCATCACGGGTTCCTGGGGAGTGTTGATGCCTTCTAATATCATGTGGATAACATGTCATAGCTCATCTGCTTCATTCTTCTTGGACGTGCGTATTTATGAAGTTCACGTACTAAGTTGTGATTCCTCTGGGAAGGATCCGACTGAATAGGCATGGGCTATTCGGCGTCCCTAGTTTTGGTGATGGTGAACATAATGTCCGGTTTATCGAACTTGAAGTTGTATTCTGATAGGCGAGGTGCCCCTATCGGCCCCATGTATCTGTCGAATCCGGTTCTGTTGATGAGTCCCCGGGGGTTTTGTCCTCGGTTTACCAATCAATTATTGCGAGGCGGGTTTCATCTCGGTGCATTCCCCCGATCTTCGGGATACAGCTGATACCTCTCTCTGTTTGGTTTCGACTCTTTCGCCAGGAGCCTGCTTGGATATACTGAGCCCAAAGGGGCTCCCAGCTGGTCATCCTCGACCCTGATCTTTGATTGATACCGGTTGTGGAAGTCCGACCAAGTTACGGCGGGATACTCGATCAGATTCTCTTTTAGTAGCCTTGAGTCCACTGAGCTTCGTTCATTCAAGCCATGAGTGAAGGCATGTACTGCCCGGTCGTCGTAGATCGAGTGTAGTTCTATTCGTTCCGTTTGGAAGCAAGATACGAATTCTCGCAACATTCATTCTCCCTCTACTTGATCTTGAATACGTCGGACTTCCTCGTTTCTACTTTGATGGAACCGGCGTGTGCCTTTATAAAGGAGTCCGTTAGCATGGAAAATGAGTCTATAGAGTTGGTATCTAAGTTGTGATACCACATCATGTCCCCCTTCGAGAATGTTTCTCCGAACTTCTTCAGTAAGACGGATTCGATCTTGTCTTTTATGTCGTTGCCCTTCATTGCGCACGTATAGGCAATGACGTGTTCGTTGGGATCTGAGGTCCCGTTGTATTTTGGGAGTTCTGACATTCTAAACTTCTTTGGGATGGGTTTTGGAACCGTTTCCATTGGGAACGACCATTGTACGAACTTCTTCAAATCTACACCTTTCAGGACCGGGGGCGCACCCGAGATTTGGTCGACCCAGAAGTTGTAGGTTTCAACCTTTTTGTCATTGGCTGCTATCATTTTCTCGCCTGACTTGATCCTTTTGGTGAGGTCCTCAAGTATTTTTACAATGGTAGGATCGGCTACCGATCCGTTATTACTCGATCTCTCTAGTACTTGTTCGACCCGAGGAGTAGCTCCCGGTCCTACCGTGATAAGAGTTTTTGGGTGGCTTTGCAGCTGAGCGATAGCCAGCTGTTGTACCTGCAACATTTCAAAAATAACATAAAGCTAACTTCCTTTTCTTCCCGAGCTGGGGGTTTTTTGGCTTCCCGTTGGTCTCCATGTTTTATACTCATGTCGGTGTGTGAGATTTCGTCGATGTGTTGTGCGTCTTGCGAACCTGCGCCCGCTGGAATCGGTCCAAGTGCGTTATCGGGGTTCTGTGGTGGCGCACCAACAATAAGAACATCCACACCGTTTTCTCCGAGGTTTTCAACGTTGTTGTTCTCAACTCTCTTCACCGAGCCAGGCATTTTGACCTGAAATTAAAGGTCTTGGACAAGAAAAAGCGTGAAAGATAACTTGCATTGTATAATGAAACCAGCAATAAAATAAACCACTATTATTTTTAGCCCCACGGAGGGCGCCAAACTATTTACCGTGAAAATGGTAATAACAATTAAATTTGTTAATGGGGCTCTAAAAATACGTGATCTATTTTTATGCTAGTTAATAAAGCAGTTGATGCTAGATGTGTGAAGTTAAAAGATGAAATGCGAGCTAAAACGGAGCTATAATCGACCCGGGGGGTTTAGCTATTCGGCCCTCAAACTGACCGATGAGGGGCCTCGAGGTCGATGCCTGGGCTCGGGCTCGATCTATCAGGGATAATCGGGAAAGGGTTAACAATTAGGATATAATTGATGGAGGCTCTTTATGGCCAATTATAAGCAATAAATAAAGAACAAGTACGAAGATAATAAAATAGAGCAACAATATCGAGAGAGTGTATTCGAGAGAAAAGAGAGAGAGAGTTATTATTTCGTGTAGAATAGTTGGAACAACAGTCGCTCTTTACAAAGTGATGAGGATCCCCTTTATATAGGAGGGAAAATCCAACATAGTACAAAATGTATTAATTGTAAAGGTATGGAGATGGGACGGCTAGACGTGACACCTTGATGCAGGTTTCGGATAGGCCAACTTTGCCAGACTTAGTCGCGTGCCTTGGGAATTCCCCATTTGACTCTAGCCTCGATCAGTATCCTCTTTAGGTTGGGCCTCGACGAGCTCCGAGGGAGGGAACTCGGTCACAGCTTCGCGTCCTCGGGGCCTCAAGGTGTTCTTTTGAAGTGACTTATCAGCAAGAAATTGGACCCTCTGAATTCGCCGCATACAAATCGTGCATCGCCCATTCTACAATGGAATCTGAATTCATAGCTTTAGATAAGGCCGATGAAGAAGCTGAATGGCTTCGGAATTTCTTTGAAGATATTCAATTTTATCCCAAACCATTGGCACCTATTTGTGTACATTGTGATAGCCAAGCGGCAATAGGTAAGGCAGGGAGCGTTATGTATAACGGAAAATCTCGTCATATTCGACGGAGACACAATATCGTTAGACAACTACTCTCTAGTGGTGTTATCATAATTGACTACGTAAAGTCAAGAGATAACGTGTCGGATCCACTTACAAAAGGCCTATCTAGAGAGGCAGTTGAAAGATCATCAAAGGGAATGGGGTTAAAGGCCTAGGACAAGCCATCATGGCGGTAACTCTACCTAGCAGACTAGAGATCCCAAGAGCTAGGTTCAAAGAGATCAAACAAAGTTATGAATGATGGTTCAACATTGTCAAATAACTCAACTGATTCTCGTGATGAAGACAAATGTTCAAAAACGAGGTAAAGCATTAAGGCTTTTTTATGAGTCAATAAAGTTTAAAGCTTTTTAATGATTTGCTAAGTCTAGCAAGATATGACCAGATAGTGTGTCTTTAGGATTATACGTTTAGGAATCAACTATATGAGTGTGAAGTGTAAGCCTCTTCAAGGGGAATGAAAGTAAAGGCTCATTCTCTAAGCACTCATCAAACCAGGCGGTCTTTATGGCTGAAACGAACACAACCGTGAGAACCATAGATGGTTAAGGGTTGACAGTATGACTTATATTGTCTAGGTATACAAAAAGGCTTGACGGTTCAAAGATACCAAATCTACCGATTGACCAAGTATATCCGATATAAGTTCACTACAGAAATTTCAAAGAGAAACATACTTATGCAGATGCAATTAATTCTTGCATGTAAAACACACACACGTCTGTGCATACCTTTAAGTTTATAGCCATTCCCCATTCATGTGGGGGATTATTGGATTTTGTTATTAATAACAAAAAAGATGTGAATGGAAAATGGTGGGAAAAGAAATGAAGGGAAGTGAAATTTTGAATGAGTTCACTTTACTAATGCACTTTGTCCCTTATCGGTAGAAGGAAAGAAAATCTTTGTGTATATATACAGAAGCTCATATTTTAGCTCTTAAAGAGTTAAGAAGAAGGCAAGCCTCACGTCATCGTCGTCGTCGTCGTCGCTCACTCGGCTTGGCTTGGCTTCGGCTTCAGATTCGGATTCGGATTCGGATTTGGATTTGGATTTGAATTTGGTCAAAGATCAGTTGATATGATTAATCTTTTTGGATAAAATTATTTTCAAATAATTAATTAATAAAATTAATTAACAAAAATTCAATTTGAAATAACCCGTCCCAGTCCGATCTAAGTCCGACCTGTTTTCTTTTCCGAATTATTTTAAATCCGTTTATATTTCCCGCAACATTTCCAACATCTATGGCTATTCTGAAATAGTGTGAAACCTGTTCCAACAGCTATGGCTGTTCTGAAAGGTTGCAAACCTTTTCAGAAATAGTACCAAATTAGCTATAAATACTCTTTCAAATCCCAGAATATTTACTTACGATTTTTTATTATTATCTTCTTCTTCTTCTGCACAAAAATTCCAGTGTATTTTACAGCCTTCGAGTGGTTCGTTGTTCATCTGCGTTTTTGATAACGATACGCTAGTGATTTAAAACGTTCTATCCTGGGAGGATATATTTCAGAACCTCGGGCACTTTAGGAAAATAATTTCCTTAAGGACACACTGTGTATTCTGTGGGCGATTTATTCTTATACTATTTATCAAAATTTATTTTGAATTTCATATACTGTTTCCAGAATATATTTTGACGTTCTAGTTCTACTAACTTTTTATTTCTGTTTTTCCAGAAAGTTTATTATTTTATTTTACACCAATACAATTTTGATAACAGCTGGGACCTCTCCCAGGTGGCGAAACAGCAAAAAGCACCACGACCAACCTCGAAGTCGAATCATCGACAGTGTATGTCAAGTCATCGGATAGTACTCGAATAAGGATGAAAAATATCGTCGTGTGGGAACACGTTGGTCAAAGAACACCGAGCAAAATTCCAAGAACTATATATAGAAGGGGAATTCTCGGGAAAAGGAGGGCTGGACTTTTCCTCTCTACTTTTTCTCTTACAATTTCCTTTTGTAAAGGATGTAAACTTATTTTTATTCTTACCAAAGATGAGATCATAAGATTAATAAATCCATAATGTTCCTACCTTTCATTCATGTTTTCGTTATACACTTTTAGATCTAAAGACGATTATACTTGGCTAAGATTTACCTTTTTCATTACCGATTATTGAAATTACCAAAAGAATCTCAAACCTTTTGGTCAAACAATTTGGCGTCTATGGGGATTTCTTAGCCAAATTTCCTAGTCTCCTTCAAATCCGGAACCAGTGAAACATAATCACCCACCAGAAAGAGTGCTAAGTAAACCTCACATGCTAATCTAGATCATGATGCTACATAAAAGCAAAAGTTACAACCAATATCCTCGCAAAGCTCAATAGAGGAGACGATACCTGTTGCGCAATCCTATAAAAGAATAGGCACATCTTGCCCTACTCTGACATATCCCCCCCCCCCACACACACACACACACATCGGACGACCCATGAACGAGATAAGGTGAACCTAACCCACGCGGAGCTAGGGCATTTTAAAAAAATTGGGATAAAAGAGAATTGAATACGGCTGCCGAATATGAAACCCACCATTCCATCAACCACTTAAACGCCAGGCAGAGTGAGTAACGTTATAAGTCTACCCTCGTTCATCGACTCATTGGATCGAGGTAAGGAAAATCTCATGTTGGTTTACCTTCTGCAGTTTGCTTAAGCAGGAACACAAGCGCCGCATGGGCAAGCGAGCAAAGGAGAACTATTATAAAATAACTTGAATATCGCCCATCTCAAACACTTTAACTTCTGGAAAATGACGTCCCTTAAGTCGTACTCCCTTTCCCTCATCCAGGTGTGGCCCTAATTGGGTTTTTTTGGGGAGGTTTTGAACGAGGCGATGAGTGAGACATCACCAAGTTCCAGGTATAATTCATCACCCCGCCTATAGACGAGGTCTCCAGGCCGAACGATGAAGATACTAGACATGGAAATTCCAATATATTCATAAAACAAACGTTAGCAAAATAGCAACATTCTATACTCTCCAACATCGCACTCTCCAATGGAAACAAAATTAAGCAAACTGGGACTCACCCAGGAAACGCACAAGTTAAGCAAATCTGTGACTCCTCCGAAGACACCCGAAACTCATCCAAAAAACTATGAATAACTATGGGTTAACATTTCGATGTCATCTCGAAATAACACACATACGGCCAAAGGGCCATCGCCAAAAAGAAGAATTCGACATCGCTCGAATAATGTTGGGTTAACATTTTGACGTCAGCTCGAAATAACACTCATACAACCAAGGTCCATCGCCAAAAAGAAGAATTCAACACTGCTCGAATAAAGACGGATTAACATTTCGACATCATCTCGAAATAACACCCATAAGGCCAAGGTCCATCACCAAAAAGAAGAATTCGACATCGCTCGAATAAAGACGAGTTGGGATAACATTTCAACGTCAGCTCAAAATAACTTCCATACAGCCAAAGGCAATCACCAAAGAAAATAATTCGACCTCGTTCGAACCAAAACGAGTTAACATTTCGACGTCAGCTCGAAATAACACCCATACGGCCAAGGGTCATAAAAAAAAGAATTCGACATCGCTCGAATAATGACGGGTTAACATTTTGACGTCAGCTCAAAATAACACTCATACAGCCAAGGGCCATCACCAAAAAGAAGAATTTGACACTGCTCGAATGACGACGAGTTAACATTTCGACGTCAGCTCGAAATAATACCCATACGGCCAAAGGGCCATTGCCAAGAAGAAGAATTCGACCTCGCTCAAACCACATTGGGATAACATTTCAATGTTATCTTGAAATAACTCCCATACGGCCAATGTCCATCGCCAAAGAAAAGAATTCGACCTCGTTCGAACCACATTGGGATAACATTTCAACTCTAGCTTGAAATAACTCCCATATGGCCAAAGGCTATTGCCAAAGAAAAGAATTCGACCTCGTTCGAACCACATTGGGATAAGGTTTCAACATCAGCTTGAAATAACACCACTACAGCCAAGGGTCATCGCCAAAGAAAAGAATTTGACCTCGTTCGAGTCACATTGGGATAACATTTCGATGCTAGCTCGAAATAAGACCCCTAAGGCCAAAGTTCGTCGCTAAAGAAAAGAGTTTGACTTTGATCGAATTGCAACGGGTTAACATCTCGACCAGCTCAAAATAATATCCCTATGGTGAAAGGCCATCACAAAAGGAAAAGTTCGACCTCAATGTGCCTTTGCAGCTATCGGTGGTTGTCGTACATTTTTTTCTTCTACTTACTAAAAAATTAATTTTGTGACAAACTCCAAGTTCTACCTCGCTCGAACATATATAAAAAGGTGAAAAAATGACTTAGCCCAAACCAACGATATTTTGGTCCCCCCCTCGAACGACTCAAATCAAGACTGACTTCCTCCAATATCACCAGTCGATCTCGCCCAAGTGGGTGAATCAAATGAGACTCTATTCAGACTTATACGATGAAGTCCTACTCAGCCCGGTTGAAATTGGTTTCCCTAAAAAATCAGGAGTTCACCATACAAAAATCCAAAAATTTATGCCAAAGATATGTAAAGCAAAAGGGGGAGAAATACAAAGGATGTATAACGACAAAAACTCCTTGTTATTTAGATAGTTGCACAAATAGCCACAGATTACACATGGCTAAAAAAACAAAGGTAATAACTTTTTCACTCGGCATCATCACCGACGTCCTCCTCATCACCATCTCCAGGAAATCCCTCCTCAGCATCAGCATCCTCTTCGGCCTCTGGTATCGCAGGATCGTAGCCACATTTAACATAAGCCTCTCGTGCCTTCGTCGGAGCTCCATCATAAGCAGCCTCAGAAACATTGCACGCTTCCCACAAACTCTTACATATATCCCGCTGGGCTTCGGCATGTACCCAGAGCTCGTGAAAATAGCGAAGAACATCGGTGGAGGCCGATTCGACTTGGACCAACAATTGTACTTTTTCAACCTCAAGAAAAGCGAACCGGTCTCCCAAGGCTGAGGTAACCCGATCGATTTCGCCAATGCGCTCTTTGAGCCTTGCCTCCCTAAGCATAGACATTGCCCTCTCATACTCTTGCTCAGATTGAAGGACGTAGGTAGTGTCCTCTAAAGCCTCTACCCTTGCCAAAGCTGACGCACAGGCACTCTCAACACTCTCCAACTCAGAGACCTTTCTCTCCAGCTCGGTTAACTTCCTCATCCACTCCGCACGCATCGCCTCGACTTTGATGGCATTGAGATCTAACTCGGACTACAACAACCGCACCTTCGCCTAAAGATGCTAACACTCTGCGGCGACCCCTTTTCCCAACTAAAGTTCTTCGTCCTTCACACGAAGTTGCTCCTCTTGCTCGTTATTCTTGCGAATCGCCTGCACTAGCTCTTGATACTTCTTTTCTAGTTCCTCGCCGAGAGATTGATTACTGGCATCCGCCCTTAACTGTTTATACATCTCAAGGCACTTGTTGCATTAGCGCAATACTTCTCCAACATCATCAGAAAATTTTTAGCCCGAGTGTCAGCCCTACGAGCACTTTCAATATGCACCATGTACATTTGAAAGATGGAAATAGTTGGTTAATTCCAAGGTAGCCATAGATAAAAGGAACACAAAAAGTAAGAGGAGAAACTTACCCTCAGGCCCATAGCAGCCACTTCATGCATTACATCAACATCACGGACGTCCCGGAGAGCCTCACACTCTACGATAGAGCACAAAAAGTCAAAATACGGTACCAAGTCCTCCATATCCACTAGAAAGGTTAATCTCCAATGTGATTTCAAGTATACAGGTCGGGCATCCGGCACATCATCAGGATCAAGATCGAATTCAGACTCATAGTTATCGACCATGACACCCTTCCCCTTTTCTGTGGCCGAGGAAGAAGCACGACCCAGTCCGAAAGACAAAGGCCCGCCCAAAGCGGCAACATCTGTCTCGGGATCCCGACTCCTTGTCATAGTAGTGTGTTGATCAATAATAGCAGCTGAAGCCTCTACCATCGGGTTGGTTAAAATCACAGGCTCTACCATTGTGGACGAGTTAGCGTCACCTCCCATTCTCGACTACATCAAGGGAATGTCGCCATGTGAACATACCACGATCGAAGGAGCCATTTCGGACTTCACTCATCATCTCTGTGATGGCCCTTCCCCGTCCTCAGCACGGGAAGACTTCCCCGTTGAGCGGCCGGTAGAAGTCGAAGCTCCAGATTGAAGAACAATTTCTAAGCACAAGACTCCGATCGTAGATTCAACTTGTGCATCCCTCGTTGTAGGTCAGACAGCAGACCATGGTACTGGCCGAGCAGAAGACGTCAGCTGACGAAATGCAAGTGGAGGAGCTCTCACCCTTCGCACTCTCCCTAATAAGGATAATAGTCTTATAAGCAACAAAGTCAAATTACAAGGCAAAACACTGAAGCTGCGGTAAGACTACTTACCAGTAAGAGGATTACATCCATATTTCTCATAGAATGACGACCATTCACGAACTTCCGCCATATGAAGAAGAATGGCATTCACCCATTCGCAGATATCGTTAATGGGCGAAGAGGTTAGTCTCGCAACTGCAAAAGCAAAAATGATTCAATACTGCCTAAGGAAAAATGGTCGACTATCATTCCGACAAAAGATACAAGAACTTACATGTGAAGTTCCACATCTCGGGGAACCCTGCAAAATCTACCACCAAGGAAGGGAGAAGAAGCGTATATCCGACAATAAAAGCATATGCGTAGAATGCACAATATCCAGGGTGGTAGAAATGTATAATATCATCTCCTACCACCGGCAGCATCTTGACGTGGTGCGGAATCCCCCATTTGGCCTTCAGCTCCGCAATCGGTGCTTCATTCATAATAGAGGAAACATGTTCATGTTCCTCTCCGTCAGGGCTATTGAAATCGGTCCACGGCTTCCCAAGATGAGGTAATATTTTGGCCACCATTGCAACCCCATCATCCTCTACCACTTCTGCTCCTCCGGGAGCAAGTGCATCATTTTCCGGCACCGGAACTACGGCAAGATTGTCAGCACGGGAAGAAGTACCAGCCATTTATCCCAATTGAACAGAATGAATAAACAAAGGGAAGTAAGAGGGAAGATGGTGATGTCAGTTTCTGACTAACAGGAGAGAATAAAAAATCTAAAGTATCAGAGAAGATGAAGATTCGCAAAATCCTTTTGATAAATCAAAAAAGTGTGCCAATAGAATGGTGCCTTCCCCTATTTATAGGAGCATAAATGTCCCAAGCGGGAAACCCAAGAGTAGCCAATAAAAACTAATAGGGCATAAAATGATTCAATCCCCAGGAAATGTGTCATAATGGCAGTAACTACAAGCGACATTTCGAATCAACGCAACATTTCGACTTCGAACTGATGCGACGGTACAAAGGCATCGTTGAAGCATTGCACCATCGCCTCGATCTAAAAACCTTGTTCAACGCATGAATAGTCATATTTCTCCTAGCGTTCGAATCAACAGAATTTGTCCGCCGATCCCACCAAGGGACAACTTCGACAGGTGGAGGGACTAACTGTATAGGTCAAAATCTGACCGTAGTGGTCGACCAAGCTGGGACCTCGCCCAGGTGGCGAAACAGCGAAAAGCACCACGGCCAACCTCGAAATCGATTCATCAACAGTGTATGTCTGTCATGACCCGAATTTCCCACCCTCGGTTTATGGCGCCTACTAGTAGAAGCTAGGCAAGCCAACCAATTGAACTATTTACCTTGTTTCCATTTTTAATCCGATAGCAATTAAGAACCAACATTTAAATAGCAACGGAATTTAAATAGGAGGAAGACTGAATTGCAAAGTTTTAATAATACCGGTAATACCAATCCATAATTGTAACGATCCCAGTTTGCCCTCCGTGAACATGTCGTGATGGAACCTAGTCCCTACGACTAGGAAAGCCTAACAATGCAGAAATAATATAACTTGCGGAAATAATTAATTAAACTAAGCAAAAATAGAAGGAAAATTGTATATAAGTGCCACTTGGCATATACAACTCAAACGTGGAAGTCTAAAATATCATCCCAAAACCCAAAAACTCACGGGAAAACACAGACTAAAGAAGTACTGTAAATGCTCTAATCTCCAGAGTGTCTACATCAAGGGTACGATAGAAAAACTAAGTACTACAGATAGAATAAAGAAGGAGACTCTTTGGTCTGCGGACGCTGCAGATATACCTCGAAGTCCCTGTAGCTCTCCCTGCCTCAAGGATAGTGCGCCTGAGATGGAGTACCTGGATCTGCACATGAAAAACATGCGCAGAAGGGGCATGAGTACACCACAGCGGTACTCAGTAAGTGCCAAGCCTAACCTCGGTTGGGTAGTGACAAGGAAGGTCAGGTCCCAACTGAGGTAAAATATAATATTAAACCTTGTAACCGCATAAAAATAAAAAAAATAACTAATAAAATTAAGAGGTAAGACAAGTTATACGAAGCAACAATAACATGCAGAAAATAAGGTAAACACATAGTGAAACAGCTCAATATCAGTACCAATAACGAGGATCTCCCAGGATACCGTCCTGTAGTCTATTTCATCAACTTTCCGAGGAGCTCCCGGGATACTGTCCCGTAGTCCATCATATGAGAATATCCGAAGGATCTCCCAGGATATCGTCCTGTAGTCCAACTATCAATGTGCGGGGGGATCTACCGGAAATCTAACCCGTAGTCCCAAAGTAAAAGTGCAGGGGGATCTACCGGGAAACTAATCTGTAGTCCCAAAGTAAACAAATAAGGGGGAGTTACCGGAATCCCACATCTGTAGTCCCAATGTAAATGCGCAACCACAACCAGAAGATATTCAGAACTGAAGTACGAAAATACAACCAACGGGTAATACTAGCCTAACATGCTCCACGTAGTACAGTTAAGGCAACTTAAGCAAATAGGCAATTTAAATCAACCAACATACTTTTCTAATCTAACACAGGTTATAGTTGCAAGTAGAATAAGACAAATTCGAAAGAAACTCAGTCTCAATATCTTAAGTAAAAACCGGGTTTTTCAACAATTAGCTCAAGTATACGCTCGTCACCTCACGTACAAGGCATTCAATTACCAAATATCATATCCTAAGGGGAAAAGGTCCCTCACACAAGGTTAGACAAGCCACTTACCTCAACCGGCTCCAAAAATCAACTTGAAATCACTCTTTTGCCACGAGTATCGGACTCCAAATGGCCCAAATCTATTCATTTCAATTACCTCTCGTAAATAATATCTCAAGAAACTAATTCTACTAATTAATTTACAGCTAAGACTCAAATTTAGGTAAAATAACCAAAATGCCCCTCATGCCAACGTGGTCAAACCCGAGGTTTGAACCAAAAATCCGATTACACATCACCCCCACGAACCCAAATATATAATTTCTTTTGAAATCGGACCTCAAATTGAGGTCCGAATCTCCAATTTTAGAAAAACCTAGGTTCTAACCCAAACCCCCAATTTCACCCATGAAATTCATTAATTTTTAAGTGGAAAATATGTTAAATGATGTGAATGATTGAAGGAATTAAGTAAAAATCGACTTACAAATGATTTGGAAGAAGTTTTGTCCTTGAAAAATCGCCTATGGGGTTTGGGTCTTGAAAGAATGGTGGAAATTCGACTAAGTATGAATTTGCTGAGTCTCTAATGTCGCAATTGCGAACCCCGACCAAGCCTAGGATTTGCGAACATTTGTTCGCTTTTGCAAACTCTAAGGGAAAATGGAAGGTTTGCATTTGCGAACCATAAGGTCGCATTTGCGAAACTTCACCCTTCGCATTTGTGAGATTAATTATCGCATTTGCGATAGCTTCAGGCCTGGCACATTCTCGCATTTGCGAGCTGACCCTTCGCAATTGCAAGCTCGCATTTGTGAGCCAGGCTTCGCAATTGCGAAGCCTGCAGGTCAGTTATAGCTACAATTTTTCCAATGTTGAAAAAGCACTCCGACACCTATCCAAAACTCACCCGAGCCCTCGGGGCTCCAAACCAAACATGCACACAATCTCAAAAACATCCTACGGACTTACTCGCGCGATCAAATCGCCAAATTAACATCGTAAACATCAAATCAAGCCTCAAAACTCATGATTTCTTCCAATTTCTTCATAAAATATCGAATTTCCATTTTAAGTCCAAAACACGTCAAACGACGTCCGTTTTCAACCAAACTTTACAGAAAGCACTTAAACCATATATAAGACTTGTACCGGGCACCGGAACCAAAATACGGGCCCGATTCCATAGTCTTTTAATCAAATTTTATTTCTAATTTCCTTAATTATTTCCAGAAAATAATTTCGCAGAAAAATTTATTTCTCGGACTTGGGACCTCGAAATTCGATTACGAGCATAAGCCCAAGTCCCATATTTTCCTACGGACCCTCCGGGTCCGTTTATCCAAAATGTTGACCGGAGTCAAATTTATTCAACTTAATATCAAATTTTAGCATTTTTCTCACAGAATTCATATCTAAGCTTTCCGGTTACGCGTCCGAATTGCGAATGCAAATCGAGATAACCCCAAATGAGGTTTTCAAGGCCTAGGAAGTACATAATAGGTAAGAAAACAAGTAATGACCCCTTTGGGTCGTCACAATAATAAATCTACCCAAGAATGGTGTCACAACTTCACAGACTGTCTAGGAGTACTACAAATAAAGGTCTGATTGAAATAATACAATATTGTCTCTGGAAATACATGAAAGAAACAGGAATAATAGATAAAAGGAGACGCTAAGTCCTGTGGATGCCTGCAGGACTACCTCGGGTCGCCTGATGAACAAGAAGCAACATTCTTATTACGGTCTGAGAGGTATAGCACTAGGATCTGCACAAAGAGTGCAGGGTATAGTATCAGCACAACCGACCCCATATGATGGTAAGTGCCTAGCATAACCTCGACGAAGTAGTGACGAGGCTAGGACCAGATTACCAAATAAACCTAAGCATTTAAATCATATATATAGCAAGTAATAATAAAGGAAAATTAGCAGCTTAAGATGGGAAGGTGACATGTTGTGGGGGGATATCATTTACCAATAGTCACTCAGGAGAAAAGCACAAAGGACAATTTAAAATTCGCAGCAGAAAGAATAAGGGAACAGTAACAAATCAATATTCACTTTTATTCTTTATTGTTGCGGCGCGCAACCCGATCCAAATCATAAAATACTGTTGCGGCGTGCAACCCAATCCATGTAATATTATTGCGTCGTGCAACCTGATCCATGTAATATTGTTGCGGCATGCGATCCGATCTATATAATATTATTATGGCGTGCAACCCGATCTATATAATATTATTGCGGCGTGCAACACGATCCATATAATATTGTTGCGGTGTCAACCCGATCCACATAATATTGTTGCGACGTGCAACCCGATCTACATAATATTATTGCGGCGTGCAACCCGATCCACATAATATTATTATGGCGTGCAACCCGATCCATATATACAATTCAAGATCAATCACATAGAATCCCGACAAGGGAGAAATAAGGGAACAACAATATCCCAGGAAGGGAATCGACAGTAAGAACTAAATACGTCCCGGCAAGGGAATCAGCTTATAACCAAACTTGTTCCAATATTTAACTTCACAAAAGAGGCCTTAACTAGAACCAATAATCAACCATAAGCAATTCCCGCGAGCATAATCATAATTCTTGGCCAGCATAGAGAATTAACAACTTAGGCATTTGTAGTACTTATTAAGAACACAATGATTTTAATTTAAAACTCACGGACATGCCTGACACCAACATATAAATACTCGTCACCATGCCTATACGTCGTACTCATCAGATAGGACACAGTAAATAGGACTCGACTCCTAATCCCTCAAGCTAAGGTTAGAACAAACACTTACTTCGATGTCACGAACACAATTCAAGCATCAACTATCACTTTACCTCTTGATTCCACCACCAATTCGCTTGTATCTAGCCACACGTTACTTAATTATATCAATAAAGGCTAAATGAATCAATTCAAATGCATAGAAATAGCTTTGCTAGTTTTTCCCAAAAAGTCAAAAATTGACCCCGGGCCGACATGGTCAAAACCCGAGGTTCGAACCAAAACCCGACTACCCATTCACCCACCAACTCAAATATATAATTTGTTTGAAATCGGACCTCAAATCGAGGTCCAAATCCCCAAATTTTGAAAAACCTAGGTTATACCCAAAACATCCAATTTTCCCGTGAAAACCTTTGATTTTGAGTTGAAATCATGTGAAAAGATGTTAAATATTGAAGAAAACGAGTTAGAAATGACTTACAACCGATTTGGAGAAGAACTTTTCTTTGGAAAATCGCCCAAGAGTGTTTATGTTTTGAGAAGATATGAAAAATGGGTGAAAATGCGTCTAAGTCCCAATTAACTGGTTTCTGATATTGCAATTTCGACGAGGGTCACAATTGTGAATCCCTTCAGGACTTGCTATCTTCGCAATTACGAAGAATATGTCGCAATTCCGACCCTGGGAAAAATTCACTAACTTCGCATTTGCGAGGAAACAGTCGGATTTGCAACTCTATCCCCTTTCAAATTTGTGATAAAATGGTCGCATTTGCGATCAAGGCCAGCCCAGGACATCTTTGCATTTGCGATGGGCTACTCGCATTTGCGAGCCATGCGAAGCCTGCAGGACTGCAACATATGAACAAATTCCTAAGTGTAAATTTCACTCTGCGGCCTATCCAAAATTCACCTGAGCCCTCGGGGCTCCAAACCAAACATGCACACTAACCAAAAAATATCATACGGACTTGCCCATGCATTCAAATCACCAAAATAACATCAATAACTATGAATTTAGCATCAAAATCACGAAACCACTTAAGAACAACAAATTTTCCAACTTTCTCAAATAAGGTCTGATTCACGTTATTTCAAGTCCGTTTCTTACCAAATTTCACAGACTCAACTTAAATCACATATAAGACCTGTACCAGGCTCCGAAATCAGATTACGGGCCCGATACCATCAAATTTCAAACACCTTTCATTTTCAAAAACTCATAAATATTCCAGAAAATAATTTTCTTTAAAAATTTATTTCTCGGACTTGGGACCTCGGAATTTGATTCCGGGCATACTCCCAAATCCCATATTTTCCTACGGAACCTCCGGGGCCGTCAAATCACAAAAGAGTTCCTTGCTGAATTGAAGTTTTTGACCCACGTTCATCACTTGAACTTGGTAAATACGTACCTCTAACCTACAAGCTTCATCAGTCTATTAATGCAATTTTCAAAAAATTGGGGAACATTTCCTTTTTCGACTGATAAACTACCTTTCCCGGATTTTGCATTGCTCAATATTTCCAATCCATTTAGTGGTCTGAGCCATTTAGCTTGCCAATGTGATACTGTCCTTGTGAAAGTCAGGATTTTTTTATTATTATGAGAAAGTCATGATTGGTGATTTAGTTCTGCTCTTTACCTTAATACATCATAGAGAAAATGAGGTAATATTTCACATGTTGAAACCGTTGCAGGTACTAGGATGTTGTGTTGAAGGATCTTTGTGCTTAGTCTACGAATATGTTGACAATGGAAACCTAAGCCAACATTTGCGTGGTGTAGGTAAGTTCGGTTCTTCTCATTTAAAAAAAAATAATCATGTCTGATCAAATTTTCGAATCTCTCACAGTTCCATATCGATCAGTACTTATTCATTCCCAGGTAGGACACCGTTGCCATGGTCTTCCAGGGTGCAAATTGCTCCTCTATTGTGTCATT
This sequence comes from Nicotiana glauca, assembly GCA_026770625.1. Lineage (NCBI taxonomy): Eukaryota > Viridiplantae > Streptophyta > Magnoliopsida > Solanales > Solanaceae > Nicotiana > Nicotiana glauca. Next base: position 2,284 of record MU680431.1, on the reverse strand, counting down.
TTATGAACAAAGACAATGGCATAAGTGTTTTTTGGTAGCTGTCATATTCTCCATGTCCTTATAAAGGAAAGATGACAAATGAACAGTGTAAAGCAGGATAATTTTAGGCTTAATACTTTTCCCATCACAATCATTACCATCATTAATAATTTGAAAACAAATAAGAGTAGTAATTTAATAAGACTACTACGTAATATTTATTTGACCATTAAAAAGGGGGAAAGAAACATCTAGTACTCGATTATGGAAGTTTATTTGCTTAATAAAATTGCAAACTATGGACTTAGGCTCGTTTGATACAATAGTGGGATATATCATGGGATGTCTAATCTCATTATTTTAATGAAAAGTTATCTCGGAATCAGCTCATACTTCAAACTAAAATTGGGATAAAGTTAATCTCAATCTCTATCCCGGGATTATTGTCCGTATCACATGTATCAAACGACCCTTATGGAGTATACTGTACATCTATAGTTATCATGCAAATCAGCGGAAATTTTTACTAAAATGTGTTATCTATCCAATAATTGACAAAATATAATTAGATGGATATTTGACATGCGGAACATAAACTTCCAAAGTTCCAAACAAATAAATTACATCACTCCTCTTAATATTAAAATGACAATATTGTTTATTGAATAAGTATAATGTTCGATTCTTTCTGTTTCTTTTTTCTCCTTATCCAGATATTCCAATCTTAAACCTCCTCGACCACAAAAATAAAAACGAGAAAAAGGAAAAAGAGAGGTTAGGTGAGATAATTGAAGAGACCTAAAGAAGTAGGTGAACAAAAAACAGTTTTCCTATTAATTAGTCAACAAACAACAATAAGAAACCTAAACTAATTTTTTGTCCTTTAATTTGACTATAAATTTATTACTAAAGGAAGAATACATAATCATCTCTCAACTTATCCTGTTGAGGAAGACTGCTAATTTTTTTCAGAAAAACTACCATTCAAATCGTAATGTAGTTTCAAGTTGGAGTTTTAAAATAATTTTTTTTAAAAATAACAAATTACCAATTCAAATTGGGGATTAGTTTCAAGTTGGAGTTTTAAAATTATTTTAAAATAAATAAAACGAAAATAAAGACATAAAAAACTTTCAGAGAAAAATATTTAATAAAGTAATATGCTAATAAAACTTTCTATTAGCAATGTAATAATATTAAATATTAGATGATATAATGAAGAAAAATACATAACAAAAAAATTATTTAATGCGCTCCCTGTATAAGTCTCGTTAGTTTAACAGAGATTCTGTTCATTAAAATTTAAATAATATTATTAAGAACAATAGAATAAAATTTAAAATAAATTAATATTTTTTAATATTGACCGCGCAGCGCGCAGGTTACGACTACTAGTACACTTTAACTTTGCAGGTTTCTATGACCATTGAATTATTCTGAAGTGAAACTATTACCCTCCTTTTTGGTTCAACACAAGATTATCACATGATTAAAATTTGAGATTATAATTATAACCAAGATAGATGGATAAATAGTGTACTATATAAGATAGATAATTCCATGATTTTAGTATGAATTTGGTCTTATTTTTAGCTTATACACATAATCAAATACTGAATAAATTTAATTCCAAATTTTATACTGGGATAAACCCTAATCCCGATAATCAAATGGCCCCAAGTATATTGGCACTATGTGTCTAGTGCCTTAAAATATTGGACATTCATTTTCAAATATCTAATAAAAGGAAATCCATAAGGCAATCAAAACTTTACAACCATTTATTCCTTTCCCTTGATAGTGATTCTGAAATGCCCATCTTTTAGACCCAAAAAAAAAAAATGATTCTGAAATGCCCATCTATTTTGTATTGGGATTTTTACCTACATATACCACATATGAAACTTTATTACCCTCAATATTTAAGGTTTGTGTTTATTACATTTAAGCATACCAAATTACCATTTATATACCATAATTCAAATTAGGGATATAATTAAGGGTTCATTTATATTAGGCATAATTATAGGACCGTGGTTTCCTTAACTGTTCTTATTATTTTGACNCGGTTCTCTTGAATTCTGGTCAATCCTATAGTTATCTAGTTACTAGATTCATCAATTATGGAGTTCACTTAAAAAACAGAAAGAAAGAAAGAACACTTACAAACTTATTGACGTTAATAAAAATGGCAAATTACATTCTTTATCATCTATGACGACTCAATGGTTTCTGAAAAGTCAAACTCCAGAGATGCATAATAGAGTGCTTTGAGCATGCTATTGATCACAAGTAGGAAGTTTTC
>MU680426.1:7987-28488 GCA_026770625.1 Nicotiana glauca | reverse complement strand
GAATTTTAGCAATTTTAAATATTGGATGAATTTGTAATGGTTTTACGTATTTCTATATTTTAATTTGTCGTTATTTCGGATGTTTGTTTTGTGCTTTCTTTAATTTTGAAGTACTTTTTAGTAGATAAATGAATTGTATTTAAGTATATTTTACCAAACATATTCTATTTAAATAATAGCAATAATGAAAATTAAAGAGTGGAAAAAGTAAAGAATTGAAGCACTTCGGTACTGTTTTTGAAGCACTAACTGACATGAAATTCTTTTCAATTTCATCTTTAGAAAGCCAGAAAATTGAGTTTCCTTCTTTGATGAAGTTTTTAAACCCGCACCCGCACCGCACCCGCATAGATTTAATTTCTTTTTATTTTGACCCGCACCGCCCGCACCACACCCACATATGTTTAAACCCGCCCCGTCCCGCATGTGTCTAAACCCGCACCGCCCCGCACCCACACTGCCCCATTGTCATCCCTATCGTCCTCTTTCTTAGGGGTCACGACTGATTGGAATTTTTAGGGTGTATTGCGGCTCTTTTTTTATTTTAGGGTGTGTAGGGTGTATTATATAGGGTAGGGATTAGGTTAGGGGTATGGGCCTATAATTATGGGCTAAGGATTTTGGGCCAACGACTAAAAATTGACTATAAGATTTATAAAAACGGGATAAACCAACCTAAACTAATTCCTTCTTCTCAAATTATGCACAATTATAATATATAAAATATAAAACTAATTTTAATTAATTGAACTAAACTATAAAACATAAAACTATTTTTTTTTTGTGTTTTCAAGATTATAAAAATAAAGATAGGTTACTATTTTTTTTTTTATATATTTTTTCTTTAAGATTGAAAATGACTACAAAATATTAATAAACCTTTTTATTGTAATTTTTCATTTTTTTGTAATAAAATAAAGTAAAAATTAGTTGAAATAGCGATATTAAGCCTAAACTAAATATTTCATGCTAAAATAGGTAAAATTTCGGGGAGGGTCAAAAATCACATGTCAACACTTGCTTGTCCTCCGTTTCTAGAGTGATACTGCTGCAATAAGTAACGCATTTCTTGATCAGCAAATAACCACTGATTACAGCTATTAACTTTGACAGTATATCCGTGAATAAGCTATCAGATCATAGTTTCTAAAGTGATGATGAAAGTATGAAAATGATATTATTTCTGTAATCCCGCTGTAGAACAATTAGAAGGTAGAAGAAGTTCAAATAGAGGAAAAGAACTGCAAAAAATAAATTATGCACTATGAACAGATTTTAGCATCTCGTATTGGTACAATGCACTCCAAGTCTGCAAAACAACAGGATCAGTTGTTTCTCATAAACGCAAAGAATAGAAAAAAGACACCACGTGTGTTAGAATAGGCATCATGTTGAGTACTCAACGTCGCATGGAAACTATGGTTCATAGTCCTGAGCATCTGCTTCACCCCTTGGACTAGTCTGATCAACACCAAATGTCCTCTTGCTCATGTTTGCTCGTTGCACTAGCCTAACTAATGCTTCAACCACTTCTGACATAGGTGGCCTGAACTCGGGCTCAGGCTGAGACGAAAAAAAAGAGGTACATTGAGATAATGTTGAGTGATTTAACTAGATTAATGAAAACTAAAAGCAGATCTATGAAGCTCACTCACTTCCAGTTCGAAATATTACCTGGACACAGAGAGCTATTACATCAGCAAAGCGTGATAGAGATTTAACAGGATAGAGCCCCTCGAGCGCTGGATCAACCATCTTAGCCAGGGCATCAATGTCATGCAGCTGAGGTGTTGCCCATCTAACTAGAGATTGTTCAGATCTTGTTCTACCGCTGCATTAAAAGTACAAAACACATGCTGAAAATTTTGAAAAGCTCTATATTTTCATCTTGCTTCTTCAAGAAATTTAGATAATATGATGGGGTGCTAAATAACATTACCCATCAAAAGGTTTGCGTCCGGTAAGAAGTTCTAACATAACCACTCCAAAGCTGTACACGTCACTCTTTATGGTAAACTGCCCAGACATAGCAACCTCGGGTGCACCATATCCAGATCCTGTATTATGGTTCAGTGCCTGCGAGAAGAGTTCGATATAAGATTTCAGGAAACTGGTATCATGATGAAAAATCCATACCAACTGAAAGGATAGAGGCAGGAAATAAGACACCTGCTAAAGACTAGTGGATACTTCTCAGTTTATGAGTCAAATCTTATTTTTAACATGGTAAAGAGTATTCCTTCTATTTTGATATTCGATAGTTCATTGTAAAGAGTATTCCTTCTATACAAATGTTACCGTGAATAAATTATATTTAAGATCTGAATAGAATTTCTGTTTTCTTTTGTCCAAGGACGGATGAACATTCAAAGAGGATGCAAATACAGGTATATAGGCATATGCATGAGCTATGTTGCAGGGACTCTCCAAAATGTTGCCGTACCGTCTCGAATCCTCCAGAAATGCACTACTTTTGAAGGATCCGATACGCACCTGACGATATTTTCGGAGAGTCCGAGCAACATGGTGCATGAGTATCCTTATGCATGTGCATTAGTCAATCAGAATCCACATTCTTACATTAGAAGATATTGCAACATCCAACAAAAAACACCTAGCAAGGAATCCTAAAGCAAGGAGCTCAAGCTACCTGATCCACATCAGCGATAAGACTTGCCAATCCACAGTCTGATAGATGAGGATTGAGTTCCGCATCAAGTAAAATATTTGCAGATTTGATATTCCTGTGAACCACAGACGGTGAACAAACTTCATGCAGATACCTGCAAAGGATGCTTATTTTAGCTAGTCAAGAAACTTGAGAAGAAGACAGAAAGATTAGCATATTCAACATGGTGGCTAAATAATGGCAGGGGACATACATTCTATTTTTTAATGATCAGATGATGAAGCTTCTTCATGCGCGCCTACTGATGTTTAAGATTTTTTTTTTTTTTTGGGTTGATAAATATCATGTTTAAGAAATATGAACTATAGTGGCCTTCATAATAAGGCACCAAGTCTGATGTAAACTCAGGGACAATGGGTTGCTCTGTACATGTTTTCAAATGCAACTCCCCCCTCCCCCTCAAACCAAAAGGAAATAACTACGTTTTAATTAACATTTCATAACATGGTCTTTTCTATTTTATCTCCCCCCTCCACCAAAAAAGAAACTTCATAATTGTCAACTACACATACCAGAAGATCTATGATAGAGACTAACACTTCACCCAAAGATACAAAGGAAAATGAAACTTAGCTATAAGCTCCGTGAACATTATAAAATGGCATCAGATATTTTTTGTAGATCATGATAACTCACTCTAATGCTCTTGCTGTGCCTAGTGCAATCTTGACTCGGCTATTCCACGTTAGTGGCTTGCTTTCCTCGTCTGACAGATGCAGGAAATCATGGAGAGCACCATTTTTGTGGAATTCATAAACCAGCAGGTGCTGCCCATGCTCTGAACAATATCCGACCAGCTCAGTTACATTTGGATGATGCAGCCCAGATATCTCAGAAACTATATCGAGAAAATCTTCAGGATTCTGGAGTGCGGAAGAGTTGATTTTCTTGACAGCAAGAACCTGTGGCATTTCAAAATTAGAAAGGAACTTATGAAGATGGTTCAGTTACACAGGCATAGATGATAGTATCTTCAAAACAAAAGTTTTGAGCAAACATAACTCTTCAACTAAATAAATTTTTTTTTTGTTTTGTTATCAAACTGCTCTTCTTTTTTTCAATTCATAGGTATTTTTCTTATCGAACATTTATCTGCCATCTCAACTGTCTTGCTTCATTACCAGCACAAAATCAATTCATGATATGACATCCATATTCAATTAAAGACAAACGTTTTCAATTCATAGGTAGTCAGTCATAAGGGAGAAGAAAACATACCTTTCCATCATCGAATTGAGCCCGATAAACACGACCAAAGGATCCCTCACCAATAAGGTTATCAACACTGAAGCTATCAGTAGCCATCTGTAGGTCCGCAATTGAATATTGTCTAGCATTTATTTTAGCTGTATTGACTTTCTTGGGTGGGACAATTGGTTTTGCTGCTATATCATCTTCATCAAATGACTTGTGACGTTCAATAGGTGGAGGTCTTAGATTTACTACAGCAGGAGCTTCAAATGTTTTCACACTTGGTGCAGAGGAAGCTTGATTAGTTTTCATCTCTGCAGCCAAAGAAGGACAATGAACCAAATATCCAGACAGCAAAGGAAACACTAGACTGTAAGTGTTACAAACAGGCAAATGCATGACCAGACTCAGATTAATGAGATACGGAAGTGAGACGAGGCTTAAAAGGCATAATTATGAACCCACCGACTGATAAAATTGAGAAACGCAAAGAATTATAATTTGCAAAGATGGAAAGTAAAAATTCCATATAAGGTTGCTTGCTTTACTTGGTTATTAGCTAAAGAAGCAGTTTTAACACAAGACAACCTCACAAAAAGAGGATTCCAGCTGTGTTCGAGGTGTTACCTATGTGGTGAGAAGGCAGAGACAATTAGCCATCTTTTATTGCATTGCAATTTCACTATGCAGATCTGGAGGATTTTCATCGGTCTAAGGGGAATTCCATGGGCAATGCCGGGAAGAATCCTTGATATTCTAGCTAGCTGGAATAAAGAGGGTACACTTTCAAGAGATAAAGAGAGATGGAGAATTGTCCCAGCTTGTATATGGCGGATAGTGGGAAGAGAGAAATCAAAGATGCTTTGAAAAGAAGTCCAGCAACATCCCGAAGATAAAGACGAAATGTTTAGCTCTTTTTTATTTTTGGTTTAAAGGAAAACTTTTGGAGGATAGTGTATCCATTTTAGATGCCCTAGATTCATTGTAAGAAGAACAAGGGTGAAAAGTGTTTATATTAATATACAAATATGTTACATTGTAACTATGGGTGACTTCACAATTTTAGTGAAGTCTTTATATTAATATACAAATATGTTACCTTCTCAAAAAAAAAAAATTGCAAAGAGATGAATTTGGTTGTTGGCACACAATGGGTTAGAATGGGAAAAACAATTTTTCCAGCTATGCACATGAATATGATTCTTCAATTTGCTGAGAGTTGCATTTGAATCAATAGTAGTTCTACGAAGGTCAACTAGATTTCTGAAGAGTGTTAGTTTCATAGGAAGTCAAAACATCAAGAGGGCTGACTTATAAATCTTGAGAACAAGCATAGGACCTGATCCACTGAAAGAGAACAGAAAACTGAAGTTTTCTTTTTATACCACTGTCAGCTTCAACAGGTAAAAGTCAGAATCTAAACATCAGTTTGGAATCTACAATTAAGTTCTTGGAATATTTCAGTAACTACAAAGTTTTGTTTCCTTGGAAGATAGGACCTGCCACATCTGTTCAGTGTTACATTTTGATGGTAAAGTTTGTTCCTGTGTTGGTTTTTTTCTTCTATATCAACAGCAGTAGCTGGCTAAGTTTTGAACAACTATTAGTAATACACCACTTAGAATCTATGAACACTAAATAGGCAGCGATCAAGCACAATGTTGAGGTTGATTCCCCAAATTCACTACAGAAAATGTTCTTTTTATGCAGCAGGTACACCTTCTCAAGCAGCTGAAAGAGACTAATGATACTATGATTGATTGTTATGTTTCATGATTAAATAACAATCACAGAGACCATAACAGGGTCTAATAGGAGTACCTTGTACTTCCTGTGAAGCAAGAGGAGCAAATGGCTGATTATCATGTTTTTCAATGTCCGTCGATGACCGTCTAGATCTCTTCTTGATAACAAAGAATGCTACAATTGCCCCAACAACTAGAATAGATATCACTATGCCTGCAATGGCTCCACCTCCTATCCCTGATTTACCACCACCATCACCACTGCCACCACTACCAGAAGGACTATTGTTGCCTCCAGATTTGTGGTGCCGATCGGGCCTGCTTGCAGGGGGTGTGCCAGGTGGAGGAGGGGGTGCAGGTCCTGAGTTCCATGAATTACCATTTGATCTGTTACAAAAGTGATAAAGGCCTGAATAATCCAGAAACTACTTTCGAAACAAATTTGAAGATTAAAACCAATTACTTCAACATTAGATACTTACTTCACGAACCCTTTCAACTGATCAGGAACCCAGCCCGTAAAACGATTGTTCTCGACATTCCTAAAGCATAAAGGAGTAAGCATGACTGTCAACTGATGCTTTCAACTGAAACTCTATAAATAAGATAAAACATCAGAGATAATATCCAAAAAGAAGCACAGACTCGAAACTCACAGATCGTCAAGAGGAAGATTGGCTAGGACATCAATAGTTCCTGTGAACTGGTTGTTCTGCAAATACCTGCATAATTCAACATGTAAACTTCAATCATTGAAGGACTCAACCAATTGTCTACAAGGATGAAGCATAAAAATACTATCTCACATTTTGTTCATACTAGTCAGTGCCTTGAAGCTTTGAGGAAGATTATCTGTCATCGCATTAAACGAGAAATCCCTGAAGCATAAAGATTAATCAATCAAAAAATATGCAACAAAGAATGATTAGCTAGTCATACTGGGCTTCTAATACTTGGCTTAATAATACATCAAAATGTATTCAGCCACATTACTCAGCTCAATCCGTACAACCACATAACTTTACAGATCAGAACAAAGATCAGATACTATTTTCATGATATTGACTTTCTATCCCTAGGCAACAAATAACTCAGATGGGAAAAAGAGCTTATGTTAATGAGCTAAGAATGGCATGCTTTACCCACGATACCTCATATAAGACCACAAAATGGTAATGTTAAAACACTCAAGAAATGGCATGAGAAGAAGATAGGCCTTACAATGTGTTGAGAGAAGACAGAGAGTCGAATGCAACAGTCACTTGTCCTTGAATTTGATTATGACTGACATTTCTACAGCCAGATGCAAACATTGCAGAAAGTCATTGACAAGCTTGACCTCAAATAAAAGCTTACTGCTGGAAATAAATCGCACTCAAATTCAAACATTTTACATACAAGTATCGGAGGGAAGTCATCTGTGAAATTGAATATGGCAGGCCACCATTAAAACCATTGCCAGCAAGATTCCTGCGTTACACGGCACGTTTAAGAAAGAGAAGTGGAAAAAACAGTCTGGAATGACGATAATATACTATAAGACATACAATCTTTGAACATTCGGAGGCAGCTGATAAGGTAACTGGTTTCCCAAATTGTTATTGCTTATGTCACTGCAAAATCCACAAAGAATAAACATGTGTAAGGATTTGATACAAATCGAAGAGACATCTACGAGAACATTATTGAAGGCCATTTATCTTACAAATTAGTCACAGATGTAAGACTTGCTAGCTGGTAACCCAGTGAACCAGAGAGTTGAAGACCTGATAACTTGCTGAAGGAAAACAAAAAGTAAGTAGCCATCAGAAATCACCAAGCAAACAATTCCAAGAGGTTGTAAAAACATGATGAAGAAGATAAATAAGGAAAACAGAAACTACTTATCCGGAAAAAAAGGCAATAAGGAAGACAGAAACTCACATTTCAGTAACTTTATTATCGCCTGAGCAAGTAATGCCTTTCCAGGACTCTCCACAAGGATCACCACCATTGGCTGTCCATTTTGTTAGCTGACCAGGTGAATTTAGGGCGCCATACATAACTCTCAGAGCAGAAGCTGAAAATCATACCAGCAAAGTTAGACTGAAATCCATGGCATATTTGTCTGTCAACAAAATTCTTATAATGTTCAAAAGAAATTGTATATTTTGACTAACAAAAGGGAACTGTTGGACAAACTGTTAATGAATGGTGTATCTACAAGACACATCAACAAGCATGGTAGAAAGCAGTATGTGCCTTAATCAAGCCATTAAGAAGTTAAACATTTTGTATTATCATAAGAACAACAATCTTTTTAAAGTCTCATTAAGTTCTTGATCAACTTTAACCTCCCTGTTACGTTACAGCCCACCCCTACTACCCTATCCCTTCCAAGCAGCAGAAATAAAATCTTCTGGAGTAATGCTTCGCCGAAAAAAGTAAATCAGTCAATCCAGAATGAATGAAGGTAATAATGCAAATATTCAACAATATAACAAATCCACCGACAAGACCACAATGCATACAATAAGGAAACACAATAAGAATCCAAGAGAGATTCTTCTAACTGATTTAAGCCTTGATCGACAAGAAACTTTTCAGTTTTACGCATCCAAGTCATTAGACAATATATTCAGGTTAAAAAAGTAACGACTCTGCAACGGTTGCTGAGTTCAGTCTTAGCTATTACTTTCCAAATCAATCAGTCTTTATTAATGATGCATCAGCTGAGTAAGCATATACACAAACAGATAGAGAGAATAAATAAAAATGATTAAAAGCAATGAGAGCTAAGCTGACCGTCATTCGGATCTGTGTCGGCAATGGTATAGCTAGGACCATAGAACAGAATGCTGATGAGTAGCGGCAGCGTCACCACCGGCAGCAGCTGTAACCTCATCTTTACGGCGGCGTTTTCTCCTCCTCTGCCTCCTCAGTCACAGTCCTCAAGAGCCTCTCCACCAGCACTACCAAGGCAACAGTCACACGAAAACCCAGGTTTCAGCTCGGGAACAGAAAGGCTTTGTCAGAACTTTCCTATTTTTATTTCTGCTAATTTCCTTTATAACTGTATTACTATATTATTAGGAGTAGTTTATAAATAAAGAAGAAAATAAATAATTAAAAAAAAGAGTTTGTAGGAATAGAAAAAAAAATAGTGAAAAAAGGAGATGAGGTGGTTGGGTGGGGAGAGGTCGTAGCCATTCAAGAGAAAGCTGGCAGGCACGATCTGCTAGAAGAATCCAAAGCCACAGAACTCTCTGCCTTTTCCTATTATTATATTTCATATTTAGAATTTAATTGGAATTTATTTCTGTATACAGCTACAGAGCTGAGTCTTTGACATACCCATAGAGATAACCAGGTATTTTTGACTTCCTTCAAAATCAGCTCTTTTGGGTTTAATCTAGCAATCTAATTAAACTATTTCAATTTAATTGTTTTTTAGACTATTAAATAATTTCAAAACACTAATCAATTTTGTTTCCCAAACCAATTTTATTTGAGAGTAATGCTATAGTTTCTATATGTAGCGTTTATTTAAGGGTACGACAGTAAATATGGATGGCAAAATGGTTAAAACAAAACAGTTAATCAGTCATATTATTTATTAAAAATGGGTTGGATAATGAACTTTTTAAAAATTGGTCAATATGGATAAGAATCATATTATCCATTAATGGATAATCAATATGTCTAAATTTTACATTTATGAAGCCTTAAATTAAGGGTTCCTCACATTAGAGAAACTAAGAATTCTTACAAAAGTAATCATATGCAAGAAGTCATCAATATACGCGGGTTGATTCATTTTTTATCCGTATTAAATATGGATCGCGTCGAATAATTTATCTATTTTTGTTTCTAAGTATCGGTAAATAAATGCTACTGTACAATTTTATAGATAGATGCAGTCGTAGTAGTTAGTACATAGTAGCCATTTGGACATAAATTCCAAGATTTTTTTTTTTCAACTTTGAAATTTCACTAAAATTTGATTTGAAGATAAATTTGTGTTTGTTTATAACTTTTGCAACATATTTAAATGTACTTTTCTCAAAATCACAAAATATGATTTATACCTCACAATTTGTAAAAAATATCAAAACCACCTAGACTTGATTATCTTACTTGAAACAAACAATCAAGCCTGCCTATTGTTTAACTTGTACCGTTGCAGGAATAATCTCTAATGGAAATTGTAGTGTCTCCTTTGTGTAAAAGTATAAATAGTAGATCTCAACATGGATATCAAAATATTGTCTAAGGCCACTCAATTAGATGGTGAGTAGTTGTAGGTAGGGGTGTACATGGATCGGGTTAGTTCGGATTTTTTAATTATCAAACCAAATCAATAGTGTCGGATTTTTAAATCTATAAACTAAACCAAACCAACGAAGTCGGGTTTTTTAATCTCGGGTTTTTTCGAGTTTTCGAGTTTTTTTCCCGATAAGTCTTCGTACCACAATATATAACTTGTGCTCCATATATTTCTCTAGTCCTACAAGGATACAACTATATAATGTATTTTTCAAGAAAATAATACAATAATATGAGATGAGTTATAGCATTATACTAAAATATTCAATAACAAAAATATTAAAATCTATAAAGAAAATATTACTAAGTAATAAGTCATAATAAATATTAACATAATCTAAAAGTATTATATAAGTCATGCTAAAATAAGTACAACTATAAGTATATTAGCTACACAACTAAGCACTATAGAAAAAGATAAACTAAGTTATGCATTTTCAATATAAACAATGCAAAACTAAAAAATAGATATCCAACACTGTTGTCATTTCTAGTGTTGAATTGAATTTTCTTTGTTAGCATTAGTATTGATGTAAAGTTTATTTGAATTACTACATTTATGAACTATAAAATTTATTGAACAATTCAAGAATGTTAATTCCAAACTCGAAATAATATGTTTAAAGATAAAACTGTGAAAAAATTTAAGAAATATTTATGAATTGTATTAAAAATAAATATTTATATGTATAAAATATTTGTAAAAATTGAATAAACATAATATCGGGCCGGTTTGGTTTTGGTTTGACTTTTTTTAGTTAAAATCAAACCAAACCAATTATGGTCGGGTTATTTTTTCCAACACCAAACCAAATCAAACCAACCATGATCGGATTTTTTCCGGTTTGACTCGGATTAGCGATTTATCAATTTTCTTTGTACACTCCTAGTTGTAGGTAAGGGTGTTCATCGGTCGGTACGATACGGTATTTAGACATTTCAGTTCGGTATTTCCGGTATTTGGTTTCTTAAAATGCAATACCAATATCGTACCCAATTAAATTCGGTATGGTTCGGTTTGGTAACTTCGGTTTATTCGGTATGAATATTAACTAGTGCATGGAGTCATAGAATGTAATATTCTGAATTAAAGTACTCAAAAGCGCAAAACTAAAATATTTGTTGACAAAAATTTTATCCAAAACTAGCAAATATCAACTTAGAGAGAGGAAATTGTACATAAAAGAATAAATTTGATCATTAGAAATGTCTTATTACTTAGAGTTAATTGATGAACTTAGAGAACAAAGGAAATTAAAATTTAAGGCTTTTATATTTATATTATAACTAATAATATGTGTATTGTGTAATATAATATATATTTCGGTATGATATCGGTATTTCGGTATTTTTTTTAAAATACCAAATACCATACATTATGCCAATATTTTTTAAAACTTAAACCAAATATCATATCGAATACCAAAATATCTAATATCAAAAAGTAAATTTTCTGATTTCGATACGGTAATTCGATATTTATCAAATTATGAACAATCCTAGTTATAGGTGTTAATTATGTTTAATAACTTATTGGGGTCCTTTTATAAATTTCAAAAAAATACAAAGTATATTTGTAAAGCTTAATATCAGTTTTCGAATTTTTCAATTGAAAAACTGGTTCTCAGTAATTTTCAAATTTGAAAGTGCATTTCAAGTTGGATTTGAAAAAATATAAAATTTTCATACCAAACATTGTTTTGAATTTTTTATTTTTTAATTTTTAAAAGGAAAAATTTCCCATGTCCAAACGGGCTTACGATACAAAGTGAAAAAAGAAAAAAAAGAATAGGAAAAACAAAAGGGAGCAAGTCACGGGCAATCCGTTAAAGTGGGATTTGTTTGTATCTCTTGTGAGCTTTTGTCTTTACCAACTAGACATTCATCTTCATACTCTCCCTCGTTTCCAGTTTGTCAGAGTAAATTTCGCAGATAATCCATAAATCTTAAATGGAGTGTTTATATCAAATAAATAAATGTATATTATGTATTTGTACATATATTTTCTAATTTAGCTATAGCTAAATAATGCATATTTTTACTTTGTTAAATTACTTAACTATAACAGGTTAATATAATTTGATGTAAATATTTAAAACGTTACTTAAGTTTTTAGTTTTACATATTCTAGTAGTGATCACGTATGCCAAAAATGGAGTAAATATTTTTTGTCAAGATGAAAGTAGAATATGACAAATAAAGTAGTGGTGTGGAGTAGTATTTATTTTTTTTTTTTTGTCAAGAGAAACATTCTTTCCTATTTTGTTCAAGAAACGCGTTCATATGAATTAGTGAATTATTCAACGTTGAAAAATTCACTCTAATTTGGTGAAATGGCAATTATATTGTACTGATTAGAGTAGCAATAGATAACAGCTGATAGATGTGCTTGTTTTCCAACAAACAAAATCCAATGACTGACTTACTATTTGAATGTGACATATATTCATATCTATATAGTCATTTTTTCTTGTTGGGAGATAGACTGAATTGCAAGTTTTTCTCAAGTGAGTTTCAAGTTTAAAGCATTTGAAGTGTGGTTCTCGTTGTTAGCTTTTTAGCAAAGAAAAAAAGAAAGGATTGTAGAAGCAAAGTCAAGATTTAAAATTTTAGTTATTTTGAGTTTTTGGATTTTAAATCAATAATTTATAAATATTTAATTAATTTTTTTTAAATAAATACCAGAGTTTGAACCAAAATTATTTGTTCTCCGCCCCATGAAATAAGGCCGCTTGGCAGTAAAAGGAGAATTTCACATCAAATTAGGTAAAAGTGATTCCTTCAAGAAATGTTCTCTTTCTTTGCAACCAAAACCTTTGCAATTACTCACATATCCTCTTTTGTTTTTTTTTTGTTTCTTTCAAGTTCAATATTCAATTTCTAGCCAACAGTTTTAATACTCCTCCCCATCCCAAATACTGGCATAAGTTGAATTTGTATTTTTTTTTTTTGTTAAATACTTTGACATCTTCAAAAAAAACATGATGTATTTATTGTTCTTTTTTTTTTCGAGTTCATTCGTACAATTTCCATGAGTAGAGTTTTAATTATGTGAGATACTTAAAAGAGGAATAAAGGGTATTTTAAATACATACATTTATGATTAAGGTTGCTCTCTCTGTTCCCTTTTAATTACTTGTCACCTTTTGTACACTTTTTAAGAAAATATATAGTTAAAAAGAATTTAAAGAAATCGCCTTTATTTATTATTTGATGTCAATTTATTATTACTTGTTGCTTTCATACGTTAATATTCTCACTCCATATTTATTAGATTAACAGAAAATTAGAGAAGATTTAATATTCTCTCTCGCTTTTATAAAATCACAAGTACTCCCAAAAAACTAATTTTCATATCGTGACAAGAGGCGGATTCAAGATTTAAATCCTATGGGTTTAACTTTTGAAGTTTTTAGCATTTGAAGTCATTATATATTTAAAGTTATGAGTTCGTTATTTTTACAATTTTAATAAATTTTTATATATAAATTTTTATTTCGCAGCGAAAGTTATAAGTTCAGTTGAACCCGTTAACGATGTACTACATCCGCCTCGTGACAAGGGAAAACAAAATGGAAAGGGTATTGAATTTCTTTCTTAAATGGTGTGCGAAATTTTTAAAAACAATTACAATATGGACAAAACTAGTTAAATTTTGAAGAATTGTATGCCGACGTAATAAATGGTTCAAGTCTACCGGCAACTACGAGGAATTGAGCTAAATCTAAAAGTCAAGCGTTAAATCGGAAGTTACTATCGTAATTAATGAATGATTAGGAAGAGTAAAGAGGTTTAAATATACGGAAAATATATTTGGACAAATCAAGAATAGCCCAAATGTCCATGGAAGTATTATGGTAACATTGCACGGCTTTTGAGGGCATAATGGATATTTAAGCATTTTTGTTTTTCAGATATATCCTTTAGCATATTTATTTTTTAATTTAATTTTTTCCCTTCAATTTTTTCTCATTAGTTTAATTGTCTTACTTTCCCATGCTTCTTTTATATTTACACATGCCCAAATGCATACTACATTATTTTTCATAAATCAATTTATTCTCATATACATATACTATACCGATTAAACGAAATAAACTAAAATATATGCATAATATACTAAAAAACGATTAAACTACTATATTGTAGTTTCTATATTACTGTATCACTAAAATAATATTGTATTACTTTTTAACCCTAACACTTAAATATATAGTTCAACTAAGAAGCCACTACAATAAATGTAATTTTTAACCACGAAAATATTAGCTACAACATAAAATTTATCACTAATTATCTATTTTTTGGGACAAAAATTATATTTCGTACTTAAATACATGAGGCACATACTTTTAGACAAAACATAAATTTCGTAGCAAAATATTTGTCTACTAAAGTTTCTCACAAAAAAATGAATTGGTACCAAATATTAATTAATATTAGCCAAAAATTAATATTATTAGTGACAAATTAGTTTCCTCACTAATGTTGTAGACAATTGGTGACAAATAATTGTTCGTCTTAAAATTAGTTTTATTTTCGCTACGAAATAGTTTCGTCACTAAAAATTTTGTATTTTTTGCAACCTTAGCTTTTGTCACTAATATCATAAACAAATTAGCGACGATCAGTGTATCGACTCTATTTTACCTATGAAATTATTAGGTACCATAAAAAGTTCATCACTAATTATTATCTTTTTGGAACAAAAATTAGAGTCGTACTTAAATGCATACGTATATACGTTTAGAGAACAAGCAAAAATTTCGTAGCGATACTTTTATCTATTCAGGTTTTTCACCAAAAAAATGAATTGTCACTAGTTATATAGTAACATTAGTCACAATATCTAAAGTTATTGGTAACAAACTAGTTTCATCTCTAATGTTGTAGGCAACTAACGAAAATTATTATTTGCCTAAAATTAGTCATATTTTGGGCTTTACCGGTGAAAAAACTTGGTGACTAAGAGGGTATGTGGCTAAGCTTATAAGTTGATCCACTTCCCAGTAGGACATAAAGACTCTTTGTAGAGACCATATACAACCATTACACTTTCCACTAGCCATATCTACTCCTCCATGCGGACATTACATGTCCTAGCAGTCCTTTCCACTTCTCCATGCATCCATTATACTTCCCAGTAGCCCCTTCCACTCCTTCAACCATTACACTTCCCAGTAGTCAATTTCACTTCACTATGCATCATTACACTCTTTCATGCAACCATTACTCTCCTCCATGACTACAATTAATTATAGAAGCTTGTCTTTACCCATCCAACTTCACAGATTTTGGAATTTTGTAATTTTTTTTTTTAAACCTCTATCATATAGTGGCAGTGCACTTCATAGGTTTTATCTCATAGTCTTAACCATCAGCTTGGTGGTTGAATTCTAACTAATAATGGATCGGTCTCCAAAATTTTGTATTGGTAAATACAATTTTTTTTATTTTTTGGGTTGATTTTTTCACTTCTCTATGAGCAAATTAATGTTGTTTAAAACTTCTTTTTTTTTAAAAATAATCTTCCTAGTCTTGTTCTTGGTTGTAAAATGATAGAAAAGAATAGGAGGACTTCTGCACTAAATATAATATTAAATAATTTCTCAATTTTAATTGGTTATTTTTAAACCAATAGTCTTCTTAAAATAAATAAATATAACAATAATAAATAAAAAAATACAAAGTGTTATAAAATAATTAAAGAACAAGAACAATATTGCAGAGAAAGAGAGAGAGAAAAATCTTATTGAATTTTGGGATGATTTACAATGGGGTAAGACCCCTCTATTTATAGGAGAAAAATGACTTAGTCACAAAGTAAAACTCTCTACAAAATAGACATTCACTCCAAATAGAATTCTATTCTTAACACTCCCCCTTGAATGTCTACTCAATAAGTAATGTGCCTCATTAAAACCTTAACTAAAATAAAATCCAATGGGAAAAAAATTCTAGAAAGGAAAAAGAGTACACATGTTTAGAAATGCGCCCTTTTTGTTGCCTCGTTAAAAACCTTGCAAGGAAAATCCAGTGGGACAAAACTTTGTAAGGGAAAAAGAGTGCAACGCGCATTAACTCCCCCTGATGAGAGCATCAATTCACATCCCAATCTTGTTCACTAGCTTCTTGAAGGTTGACGTCGACAATGATTTTATATCAGTTTCAATGTATTTTCATAATGACATAACATAGAGATCTCTTCATTCATATATTCAGGTACCCGAATCTCTCATGAGATATTATGAAATGTTATGTCACGTGATCTTCTACATCACTTGTCTCCTTTATTATAATCATTTTGATCATTTGCTCATCTTCTTTATCAAGAAGTTTATTTGAAACCAATTGTCTATATGTTTTAAGCTTACCATAGACTTTGTCCTTCTAGGACTTAATATGAGCATTTGCAATGACAATATAATTACTTTCTTTGGGTCAGCAAATGCGTCTGGCATGCTTTGCAATAAATTGCACATAAATTACCTTTTATGAACTTCAAGTTCATATTATCGTATTCGAGGATCTATATGAACAAATGATAAGTCATTCCACGTAACTTTTTCTCAATTGTTGTATCTTGTCTCCCCCTCATGTTAGAAAAAACTAACTTGTTTCCTCAACTTTGAGAACTCATCTTTGTGTGTTATGGTGTTAATCAAAATATACACCGCACATAAATAATAATAAGATGAAATTATTTAGTTCCTGACCCTTAACCACTTGTGAGGGGAGAAAATAATATACTTTGGTATATAACGTATATCAAACTGATATAGATAACTTTGTTCTCATAAGCAATTATTTAGCTATTAAGTGGAGGCACTCAATAAATTATTTTGCTAAACCAACTGTGATGTAGACCAACTTATCAAGATGAACTTCTTGAATAGAAAATCTGGAATATGCTCTAAATTAAATTATTGAGCAAGTTACCTCGCAAATACCAGGTTGCGGGTTAATAATAATCGCACATGCAACCATCTCATAGATACATCTTATGTGGTATACATGGCAGGTGAATGGGCCCTATTCACCTTTGATATTTTCAGCATCCATGGGATTCAATCCCAATTTTAATTGGTCTACTAATTAATGAGAACAAGTAATGTAAGAGAATTCGTAAAGAACTTTCTAGTTCTTTAATATTTACCCGTTTTAATTCTCTTTTATTTTTTCACATCATACTTAAATTGATATGGCTAAGCCAATTATGCCAACTGAATAAATTATCAATATTGATAAACTTCATATTTACACCATGATGTGTGCAATTATGAATAAACTCTAAGTTTATTACGATATAAGTTTTATATCAATAAAATATCCACTTCATTGTGGTATTTTTTTATTTATGTAGTACAAATTGGAGAATAAAGCGGGTAGCTTTTTACATACATATTATCCCACTACAAGTTGTAGTAATATAAGATATTAAATCTTTCCTATATTTATAGTCTCAATATAATCAACCGCTTTCGCGAATACTTTGGAAACTGAATATGTTTCTTTGAGACTTACTACAACACAATACCTTATTGGTAATCAATTGTGTTTCTCCAAAATAGTGGTAATTGGCTCTTCCAGAGCTCTCAATTAATTTAATACTACCGCATATTCATCAACACCCATATGGTGAATATCTCTTTGAAAGAGAAAGTTATACCATTACGGTTATGGTCAAAATTAAATGTGCAAGTTCTGTTCTTGCATTATCGTTGTCTTTTAACAATCACAATGCCAAAATATTTTGGCGTACAGGAGGTACATGACCAATGACCATTCATGCCATAATAATGACATTATTTTTTTATATCATCTCAAACCTCCTTCTAGAGGTGAGTGTGGTATATTCGATACCACTAGCACGTTCAAATATGTATTCGTAAATCAGATGTTATCTCATTCACATCATGAGTGGACCATAATCATCTATATGTGCTTTATAAAATCTCATGTCAAATCGATGGAAAATATTACTTTCACATAGTGAGGGATTATTTTGAGAATCCTTATTATTCTCAGTATCACAATGATGACGACTATAATTTCGTCTATTGCCACGTCCACATCTATTAATACCTTCATAGTAATAATTTTATCTTCTTTCAGACTTATCGCATACTGCTATCACATTCTCTAAAGGGAATGAGAATGGAGCAAATTCAATGGGACGAGTTTTTAATTCTTTGCCCACAATCATACATGAATTTAATCAAGGCAAGGCATAGAAATTTTACCACTTTGGGTGGTTATAATTTCTTTCAAACTCCATTAGAGTTGCAAACAAAATTTTTCGTCTTTGCTTGTATTTAAAATCAAATTATAGAATGTCAAGAATTTGAAAGAGAAAAGTAAAATACTTACCTTAAATCCAGAATTTAATCATGAAGTAAGTTCATAGAACAATTGATAATGATTATGCTCAATCCCAAAGCTTCTACTCAATTGGTTAGAGTCTCGTGCTGATAACGTGTTATAAAATAATAAAAGAACAAGAGCAATATTGCAGAGAAAGAGAGAGAGGAAATTCTTATTGAATTTTGGGATGATTTACAATGGGGTAAGACCCCTCTATTTATAGGAGAAAAATGACTTAGTCACAAAGTAAAACTCTCTACAAGATAGACATTCACTCCAAATAGAATTCTATTCTTAACACAAAGAATATTATAAGGAACAATCATATTAATCCATTACTTTGATCCATTTGAAGTTAGTACATATTGTTGGACTTTAAAGGCATTGAGTTTCAAAGACTTTAAGCATTGGGCTTTAAAGTCTAAGAGTGTGAATTGAAAATTGTGGGAAATAAAATGGAGGAAAATAAAAATTTGAATGCAGTGAGCTTTTGACTTGCACTTTGTCCCTCATTAGTGAGGGACAACTACATTTGTGTGCTCATATATAGAATCACTTCTTAAATCTCTTAAAAGGAGTTAAAGAGAATGAATCCTCACGCCGTCGTCGCTCGCTCACTCGGCTCGGCTCGGCTTGGCTTTGGCTTTGGATTTGGCTCTGGCTCTTTGGATTTGGCTTTAGTCTGGCTGCGGTCCTGGCGTAACCGTGGTAGGACCGCGCCAGAACACTGCTGCAGATTCAGAAGGCTAGTCTGGCTGCGGTCCTGGTGTAACCGCGGTAGGGCCGCGGCAGGACGCGTAAACTTCTAAATAGATACCTTTTACTAACGTTTATGTGTGGATATATATATTAAAACTGTTATCTATATTTTGTATACTATTTTGGAGACTAAAGCCTTCGTGCTTTCTACTCCAATAATTGTTCTGTCCGATTTAAAGTATATCAAAATTTTACCGGAATAATAAACGTACGGGTTTGAAGTATATAAAAACTTCACCATTGTTACGTGTTGTATGTTTGGTTTGGTATTCAGTTTGAAGATATCAAAACTTCACTGATTTAACAAAGTTCTATTTTGGTTTCAACTCCACAGAAAAATGACGAATGAAAACCAAACTAATGGAAATGTTGCGGGAACGGGTGCTACTATTACAAATGTTACTGTCTCGTCAAGCCGTTCAACTCTTCCTCGTGCTATGGCAGCAGTAGAAAAACCTGAAAAGTTTTTCGTATCGACTTCAAATACTAGCAAATAAAGATGATCTTCTATCTAACTACGTTGAGTTTGCAGTGATTCATCAAGGAAGATCCTCTGGTCCTGGCTGAAAACACTCCAGATGACGAACAATTTGTTGTAGCTGAAGCATGGAAATATTCTGAGTTCTTGTGCAAAAACTACATTTTGAGTTGTTTGAAAGATAACTTATACAATGTCTATAGTGTCATGGAAACTTCAAAAGCGTTATGGAATGCACTTCAGAAAAAGTACAAGACTGAGGATGCCGGACTTAAGAAGTTCGTGGCTGCAAGGTTTTTGGATTTCAAGATGATTGACACTAGGTCGGTCATAACTCAAGTCCAATAATTACAAGTTATTGTACATGACCTCCTTGCTGAAGGTATGACCCGAATCAATAAATTTATTAATAAGATTTATCTTGTTATTAATTTTGAATTTATTGATGAAGGTATGGTCATTAATGAGGCCTTTCAAGTCGCCGCTTTCATTGAGAAATTACCTCCGTTGTGGAAAGACTTTAAGAACTATCTAAAACACAAGCGGAAGAAGATGACACTTGAAGACTTGATTGTACGTTTGAGGATAGAAGAAGACAAAAAAAATGCTGAAAAGAAGTCACGTGGAAACTCGACAATAATAAGGGCTACCATTGTTGAGGAGGCGCCACAAAACAAGAAAAGAAGGAAGGCTTCTGGACCAAAGAATTACCCAAGCAAGAAAAATTTCAAGGGTAATTGCCACAACTGTGGAAAATCTGGGCATAAGGCCGTGGATTGTCGTGCACCAAAGAATGATAAGAAGAAGAATAATCAAGCTAACATGGTTGAAAATGCTGAAGAAATGGAGGACTTGTGTGTCATGTTGTCTGAATGCAACTTGGTAGGAAATCCTAAAGACCTGTGGATATATTCTGGAGCCACCCGCCATGTTTGCGCTAACAAGGAGTTATTTTCTTCTTATGCCCCCG
>MU680422.1:106002-157263 GCA_026770625.1 Nicotiana glauca | reverse complement strand
CCACTGAGTTGGAAGTACTCACTTTACTCCCTGCACCATGTGTGCAGATCTAGGTCCTTCTTCACAGGCTGAGTAGACATTGAGTGAGCAGGCTTGCTTATTTGGGAGAGTTGAGGTAGCTGCATGGCGTTCGCAGCCGTTGACTTTTCCTCTTATCCTTGTCTTTTATATTCCGCACTAATCAAAAATTTAGACAGTTGATTTAGTAGGATATTATTCTATTCTATAGAGGCTCATATTCGTGACACCGGGTCCTAGTTGGGCTGTTTCGGTATTTTGCCAGATTTTTCTTATTTTTACCTTTATTTCGGGCTTTCACTTAAATAGTTTTATCTTTACTTGTTTAAATAATTGGGGTAATTGTTATAAATGGTTGGGCTTGCCTAATAGTATGTTGGGTGCTATCGCGATCGGGTTTGGGTCGTGACAAGTTGGTATCAGAGCCTAGGTTACTTGGTCTCGCGAATCATAAGCCGGTTTAGTAGGGTCTCGCGGATCGGTACAGAGACGTCTGTATTTATCCTCGAGAGGCTGCAGAACCTTTAGGAAAACTTCAAATTTTGAAATTCTTGTCGTGCGACTTTGTTGATCCGAGAACTAAACTTATGTATTCTATTCTCTCGCAGATGGCGATAACTCGTGCTACAGGACATGGCGGACGACCATCATTGCCACCTGCTAGAGGTCGTGGTCATGGTCGAGGCAAAGCAGTAGGGGCAACACCAGTTGACCCACCAGTTGCCCCTATTCAGGACCAGCCTCCAGCTGGAGATGCTCCAGCAGCACCTGCTCAGGCACCAGCTGTGCCTATTGTGATTTCGGGTCTTCAGGAGGCCCTAGCTCAGATTTTATCGGTTTGAACTGGCCTGGCGCAAGCAGTCTAGGCCACTACTGCCGCAGCTACATCTCAAACCGGAGGTGGTCATCAGACCCCCGCAGCTCGCACTCCTGAGCAGGTAGTGCAGGGTTTACAGACACCAGAGGCCCCACCAGTCCAGCCAGTTGCCCCAGTTCAGCCAGTGGCTCCAATTCAGCCGGTTGCCCCGGTTAAGGGCGATGGGATTCCAGTGATGCCAGACGATGAGCAGCGTTGTCTGGAGAGGTTCAGCAGGCTTTCACCTTCGATATTCAGTGGTATTCCGGGCGAGGATGCCCACGGTTTTCTCGACAAGTGTCGACGTATGCTTCGGACAGCAGGGATCTTAGAGTCGAGCGGGGTATCATTCACTACCTTTTAGTTGACAGGAGCAGCCTTTACTTGGTGGGAGGCATATGAGCGGCGTAGGCCGGCAGGTGCAGCACCATTGACATGCCAGGAGTTCTCCACTATTTTTCTGGAGAAGTGGGTACCACGGTCAAAGAGAGAGGAGCTGCGTAGGCAGTTTGAGTGGCTTCGGCAGGGAGATATGTCTGTGACGGAGTATGAGGTGAGATTCTCAGAGTTAGCTCGTTATGCTCCATGGATGGTTCCGACTGATCAGGAGAGGATCAGACGATTTGTGGACGGACTTATTTATCCCATCCATATTTTGATGACCCGAGAGAGGCTCCTGAGTCATACTTTTGAGGATGCAGTAGATATTGATCGTGACATTCAGACAGATCGTCGTCGGGAGCGCGAGGAGAGGGAGGCCAAGAGGCCTCGAGGGTCAGGTAGCTTCAGTGGTGCTCAGTCTAGAGGCCAGGGTCAGCAGAGCAGAGGTCGATCTTTCAAGCCTCCACAGCCAGCTCGTTCAGAGTACCGTGGTTCATCTTCTGGTCGGGGTTATCAGGGCTCTCAGCAGAGTCATCCATCTCTTAGTGCACTTCCAGCGTAGAGTTCGTCTCGAGCCCCGTCTGCTCAGGTTGCCTCCAGATCGAGTGCGTCAGCCAGTCATTCTGATGCGCGGGGCTCCCTTCAGTCCCATTCCCCAGCACCTGGGAGTTGTTATGATTGCGGGGAGTTTGGGCATTTGTGGAGGCAGTGTCCTCGGTGACACAGCAGTCAGTCTTAGCAGAGGGGTCAGCCCTCATCTTCTGGTCCGTCTTCTTCAGCACCCGCCCCACCAGCTAGGGGTGAGGGTCAGGCATCTAAGGGTCGCCCTCGAGGGGGAGGCCGATCAAGTTGTCAGGCTCGTTTCTATGCTCTTCAGGTCCATTCAGATGTTATTGCTTCGGATGCTGTTATTACAGGTATTATTTCAGTCTGTCACCGAGATGCCTCAGTCTTGTTTGATCCTGGTTCCACTTATTGCTATGTATCTTCTTACTTTGCTCATCATTTAGGTACGACCCGAGGGTATCTTGCGCTGCCTGTGCATGTATCTACCCCGGTGGGCGATACTATTATTGTAGACCATGTGTATCGGTCATGTCTTGTTACTATTGGGGGTCTGGAGACCCGAGTTGATTTACTGCTATTGAGCATGGTTGATTTCGATGTTATTCTGGGCGTGGATTGGCTATCTCTGTGTCATGCTATTCTAGACTGTCACGCCAAGACAGTCACATTGGCTATGCCGGGTATCCCGAGGATCGAGTGGCACGGTACGACTGATTATGTACCCAGCATAGTAATTTCTTTCTTAAAGGCCCAGCGGATGGTTGGGAAGGGATGTTTATCACATTTGGCATTTGTGAGAGATGTTGGAGCTGAGACTCCCAACCTTGATTCTGTTCCCCTTGTGAGGGATTTTCCGGATGTGTTTCCATAGGACCTGCCGGGCATGCTGCCGAACAAGGATATTGACTTTGGTATAGATTTGGTGCCGGGCACTCAGCCCATCTCCATTCCTCCTTATCGTATGGCGCCAGCTGAGTTGAAGGAGTTGAAGGAGCAGCTTCAGGAACTCATAGATAAGGGGTTTATTCATCCTAATGTGTCCCCGTGGGGTGCACCGGTCTTATTTGTGAAAAAGAAAGATGGCTCAATGAGGATGTGTATTGATTACAGGCAGTTAAATAAGGTAACAATGAAGAACAAGTATCCTCTACCGCGCATTAATGGTTTGTTTGATCAGCTCCAGGGAGCGAGGGTATTCTCGAAGATTGATCTTCGTTCAGGCTATCACCAGCTGAAGATCAGGGATTCTGATATTATGAAGACAACCTTCAGGACGAGATATGGGCATTATGAGTTTCTAGTTATGTCTTTTGGGCTGACTAATGCCCCAGCCGCGTTCATGCATTTGATGAACAATGTGTTTCGGCCGTATTTGGATTCCTTTTTGATTGTGTTTATTGATGACATCCTGGTGTACTCCCGTAGTCAGGAGGAGCATGCTCAGCATTTGAGAGTAGTATTGCAGAGGTTGAGGGAGGAGAAGCTTTATGCAAAGTTCTCCAAGTGTGAGTTCTGGCTTGAGTCTGTGGCTTTTTTGGGACACGTGGTGTCCAGTAATGGTATACAGGTGGATCCGAAGAAGATAGAGGCGGTACAGTATTGTCCTAGACCGACCTCTGCCACTGAGATCCGTAGTTTCCTTGGGTTGACCGGATATTATCGCCGGTTTGTTCAGGGATTTTCTTCTATTGCATCACCCTTGACTAAGTTGACTCAGAAAGGTGTTCCATTTGTGTGGTCCGAGAAGTGTGAGGAGAGGTTTCAGAAGCTCAAGACAGCATTAACCACAGCTCCAGTTCTAATATTGCCGTCAGCTTCAG
The DNA here is from genome assembly GCA_026770625.1 of Nicotiana glauca. Lineage (NCBI taxonomy): Eukaryota > Viridiplantae > Streptophyta > Magnoliopsida > Solanales > Solanaceae > Nicotiana > Nicotiana glauca. Next base: position 153,621 of record MU680422.1, on the reverse strand, counting down.
GTTCCTACACCGTGTATTGTGATGCCTCGAGAGTTGGCATAGGATGTGTACTGATGCAGGAGGGTAGAGTTATTGTATATGCTTCTCGTCAGTTGAAGCCCCATGAGAAGAACTACCCTGTGCACGATTTGGAGTTAGCAGCTATAGTTCATGCTCTGAAGATTTGGAGGCACTACTTGTATGGTGTTTCTTGTGAGGCGTATAGAGATCATCGTAGCCTTCAGCATCTGTTCAAATAGAAAGATCTTAATTTGAGACAGTGGAGGTGGCTTGAGTTGCTTAAGGATTATGACATTATCATATTGTATCATCCGGGGAAGGCCAATGTAGTGGCCGATGCTTTGAGCTGGAAGGCGGTTAGTATGGGTAGCATGGCTTATATTCCAGTTGGGGAGAGGCCCTTCACAGTTGATGTTCAGGCGTTGGCCAATCGGATGGTAAGATTGGATATTTCAGAGCCGAGTCGGGTGTTGGCTTGCGTTGTTTCTCGGTCCTCCATGTATGATCGCTTCAGAGAGCGTCAGTATGATGATCCACATTTGCTTGTCCTCAAGGACAGGGTTCAGCACGATGATACTAGAGATGTGATTATTGATAGTGATGGTGTGTTGCGGATGCAGGGCCGGATTTGCGTACCCAATGTAGATGGACTTCGAGAGTTGATACTAGAGGAGGCTCACAGCTCGCGGTACTCCATTCATTCGGGTGCCGCGAAGATGTATCAGGACTTGAGACATCATTACTGGTGGAGGAGGATGAAGAAGGATATTGGGAGTTATGTAGCCCGATGCCTCAACTGTCAGCAGGTCAAGTACGAGCATCAGAGACCGGGCGGTGTTCTTTAGCGTATGGTTATTCCTGAGTGGAAATGGGAGCGGAATACTATGGATTTCGTTAGTTGTCTCCCATGAACTTCGAGGAAGTTTGATTCAGTTTGGGTGATTGTGGATCGGCTGACCAAATCCGCACACTTTATTCCAGTATGTACTGCTTACTCATCGGAGCGGCTGGCAGGGATCTTTATTTGGTAGATTGTCAGGTTACATGGAGTTCCAGTGTCTATTATCTCGGATAGAGGTACACAGTTCACTTTTCAGTTCTGGAGGGTATTTCAGCGGGAGTTGGGTACGCAGGTGGAGTTGAGCACAACATTCCATCCTCAGACGGACGGACAGTCCAAGCGCACTATTCAGATTTTAGAGGACATGTTACGTGCCTGTGTTATAGATTTTGGAGGGCCATGAATGAGTTTTTGCCGCTTTCAGAGTTTGTCTACAACAACAGTTATCATTCGAGTATTCAGATGGCCCCGTATGAGGCGTTGTATGGTAGGCAGTGTAGATCTCCTGTGGGATGGTTTGAGCCTTGCGAGGCTAGATTGTTGGGGACTGAGATGGTTCAGGATGCCTTAGAGAGAGTGAAGTTGATCCAGGAGAGGCTTCGCACAGCACAGTCGCGCTAGAAGAGTTATACGGGTCGGAAGGTTCGTGATGTGTCGTATATGGTAGGCGAGAAGGTCTTGTTGAAGGTTTCGCCCATGAAGGGTGTTATGCGGTTCGGGAAGAAAGGGAAGCTGAGTCCGAGGTTCATTGGCCCTTTTGAGATACTCAGGAGGATTGGAGAGGTGGCATATGAGCTAGCTTTGCCACCCAGCTTGTCTAGTGTGCATCCGGTATTCCATGTGTCTATGCTCCGGAAGTATGTTGGGGACCCGTCTCATGTGTTGGATTTCAGCACGGTTCAGCTGGATGATGATTTATCATATGATGTGGAGCCGGTGGCTATTCTGGGTCGACAGGTTCGAAAGTTGAGGTCCAAGGATATTGCTTCAGTAAAGGTGCAGTGGAGAGGTCGGCCCGTGGAGGAGGCTACTTGGGAGACCGAGCAGGAGATGCGGAGTAGATATCCCCACCTATTTGAGACTCCAGGTATGTTTCTTGACCCGCTCGAGGACGAGCGTTTGTTTTAGTTGGGGAGGATGTGACGACCCGGCCCGTCGTCACGTGAGTTACCGCCCCGTTTCCCCCATATTATGTTTCTCTATGATTTAATATCAGTATTTGAGTTGATCGGGTAGAGTTGGATTGATTTTAGTTGGAAATGAGGCACTTAGCCTCTTAGAAGGAAGCTTGTTTTGGAAAAGTCAACCGGAAGTTGACTATATAGTTAGAGGGCTCGGATGTGAATTCCGGTGATTTGGTTAGCTTCGGGGGATGATTTGTGACTTAGGAGTGCGATCAGAATTGAATTTGGAGGTCCGGTGTAGAATTAGGCTTGAATTGGCGAAGTTTGAATTTTGGCGAATTCCGGTTGATAGGTGAGATTTTGATCCGAGGGTCGGAATGGAATTCCGAGAGTTGCAGTAGCTTCGTTAGGTGATTTTGGATATGTTTGCAAATTTCAGGTCATTCGGACGTCGTTTGGGCGGGTTTTTGATCGAATGTGAGCTTCGTAAGTTTTAGTTAACCTTAGGCTTGAATCCGTTGTGATTTGGTGATTTTTGTGTTAACAATAGTGTTTTGATGATTGGAATAAGTTTGAATAACATTATAAGATGTATTGGTATTTTTGGTTAAGGTCCCGAGGGCCTCGGGGTGAATTCGGGTGGTTGAACGAGAGAATTTGAAGTTTGAAAGTTTGCTGGTTTTGGTTGCAGCAGATATTGCAGATGCGGCTTCGCGGAAGCGGAAAAATCTTCGCAGGTGCGAATTGGTGAGAGTCCAGCAAGTTCCGCAAAAGCGAAATTTTATTCGCTTGTGCGAGTCCGCAGAAGCGGACTATTAACCGCAGAAGCGATCTTGGGCGACTTGAAGGAAATCGTAGAAGCGGAAGATTTCCGCAGAAGCGGAAGTCGCATAAGCGACAATTATACCGCAGAAGCGAAAATGCTGAGTGTTTAATGAAAAAGTGAGGTTCGAATTTCCGAAGTTAGAAAAATATTTTGGGACTTCGGGAGAGGCGATTTTGGGCGATATTTGAGAGATTTCGAAGGGATTCCATCAGGTATGAACTTGTAGCCTCAAATAATGTTGTTATGGTATAAAAACAAGGATTAAACACTGAAAATTCAAGGAATTTAAGGGTAAAAATGGTGGTTAAGGCTTAAAGCCTAAGAGAGCCTAAATTGATGATTTGAGGGGCCAAATGGACTCCGATTCTTGTGTATTTTATATGTACGGACTCGTGGTGGGACGAGGATTCCAGAAATATAAATTTCGTAATTTTCCGAGAAGTGGGCCCGGGGCTCGAGTTTTGCCAACTTCGTGGTTTTTGTTGTTTTTCGAGTCTTTTCGATTGGGTTGTGGTTTATTGGCCTATTGTGACGTATCCCTTATGGTTTTGATCAGATTCTATACGCGAGGAGGTAGATTTGAGATGGAAAGGCTTGGCGTGCTAGATTATCGGCCGGCTAGAGGTGAGTAATACTTGTGAATGATATTCTGAGGGTTTAAAACCCCGGATTTGCACATCTTAGTGCTGTATTGAGGTGACTTGCACGCTGGACCTGAGCGTGGGGTAGAGCACCGTTGGGGATTGTGACTTGGTCCGTCCCGGTTGTTGATTTTTACCGCATAATTGTAAATGGTTTGGTGTTATCATTATGACTTGGGCTCATAGCCATACTTGAGGCTTATTGTCAATTGTTTGAACTCTTTATGAACTATCATCACTGTTTCCCTCACTATTTGAAATATTAATTGAACTCAGTCCATGTGATTTACACTGTTTCATGAACTCAGCTATATTTTACTCAATTTGGAGATTTAACTGATATTTGAACTATTGTTGAGCTGAGTATTATTGTTTTGCTGATGACCGAGAGGCTTTTTGGCTATTTTTGGACTGATTGAGGCCGAGGGCCATATGTGAGGGCATGAAGAGTGATGTGAGGAGGCTTTCAGGCCTCGAGTGTATTGTGAGCAGGTTTTCAGGCCTCGTGTTGATATTATTCAGGCTTTCAGGCCTTATTGATAGCGCTTGGGCTGAAGGATCCCCTCCGGAGTCTGCACAACCATAATGAGCGCGGGGTACCCCTTTGAAATGAACAGTGGTAACAATGACACTGTCATATGTGTTTCGGTCAGGTAACAATGACTGACTAGTGGTAACAATGACACTGAAACACACTTTGGTCAGGTAACAATGGCTGACCGGTTAGGTAACAATGGCTGACCTTGCTTGTGCAATCTTGTTTATTTGATTCCTTTCAAGAGAATGTTTTGCTATGTTTTCATGAATTCTACTGTTATTGGTTTACTGCTTAGGATAGCATTATTTGTGCCCTTTTTGGATTTTATACTTTCAGTGTTGTTTACTTTTATTACCACTGAGTTGGAAGTACTCACTTTACTCCCTGCACCATCTGTGCAGATCCAGGTCCTTCTTCACAGGCTGAGTAGACATTGAGTGATCAGCAGGCTTGCTTATTCAGGAGAGTTGAGGTAGCTGCATGGCGTTCGTAGCCGTTGACTTTTCCTCTTATCCTTGTCTTTTATATTCCACACTATCAAACATTTAGACAGTTTATGTAGTAGGATATTATTCTATTCTATAAAGGCTCATATTCATGACACCGGGTCCTAGTTGGGCTGTTTCGGTATTTTGCCAGATTTTCTGTATTTTTACATTTATTTCAGGCTTTGACTTAAATAGTTTTATCTTTACTTGTTTAAATAATTGGGGTAATTATTATAAATGGTCGGGATTGCCTAGTAGTGTGTTGGGCGCCGTCACGATCGAGTTTGGGTCGTGACAGGTTTTGAGACTGATTTCGAGTTGTTGTGACCTGCTGTTTGATCTTGTTAATCAAATTGCTTGTGACCTTCCTCTTCTCCTTTATTTCATTGTAATCCAGGTACACCTCTTGTAGATCTCGATCATTGCAATTGAAGTGAAAATGCTATTCGTTGCCCTTGCTTGATGTCATCAAATATTGTGGCTAATTCATGGCTCTACTAGGATTATGTTGTGTGCTTATATCAGAATTAGTTTGTACATGTTTATTGCTAGACTTAATTAGGATGGCCTGTATAAATAGAACTATTCCGGACTACCTAAAATTTGTTTCTGCTTGTTCTAGATCTTAGAATATTGAATGACGATGTTTAGTGGTAGCGGATTCACTGAGTCAAATTGATAGCTTAAGTTATGTGCTTTAGCCATGAAGTAGCACTCATAAGAAACACATAAACATGATAGTTTTACACCTGATTTTTTCAGCATATTGACTCACAAAAGCTGGAAATCACGTTTCATAGTATATGTATAAGGTTGTTATCGATGCACTTCTTAAATAGATCACGCTCCATTTATAGGTCTTTAGATTCTAATTTCGCCTTTAAAATTCGAGATGCATGTTCATCCTCTAACTAATTGGAGTGTTAAATCAGCAAAAGGAAGGTTAATAATAATTAGAAATGATTGTAGCATTTTCAGATGTCAAATTTGTTCCTTGACTCCTGACTAAGAGTAGATTCCATCCCAATCTTGTTTCTGGACCAAGTTCTTGTATTGATTTATACTAAGTAGTAGCTTATTAAAATATTTAGATGTCGTGTGTTTGCCTGGGTTGCTTGGGCCAGTGATTTAATGTGGCCCTATTATGAAGAGCTATCCAGAATTAGCCACAGGCCCAAGTTGGAGCAAATGATTGGAAGCCCAAGCAATCTTGGTTATTGCTCCTCTTCGTGACCGGGCCCCAAGCCTGAGATTAATTGTTGAAGTTCTTTGTTTAATTTGCTAACTTCCTTTAAAGCAAAAATCAAATTTCGGCTTTCGAGTTAGGTAGCAAATTCAAATTAAAAGGTTTTTCCCTTTTGTTTGAATTCGGACTTGAATTCGAAACTCGAATCTCATAATACAAATTAGTTAAGTACTTTTAAAGATAACACATGATAGAAAACCGTAATTTGCTTTAGGTTGGCCTCTAAATAAAAACAAGATGAGCCTCGCCAAACAAAATACATAAATTGTGGGGCCCTCATTAAATGCTTATATTAAAATATTTAAAATTCGGGGCGTGCCGTTTAGCAAATTTCACAGCCCTCCGCAAAGATAATAACCCGTTAATCACTTTAGGCGTGCTTTTAATAATTTTACCTTCTTAAATACGGGTGTGCATTTCATGCAACCCAAATCCAAATCCCAAAATGTTGAATAAGAATGTGTCTAGGATCTGGGTACATTTCATGTGACATGATCCAAAGACATATTTTTAAACGACGTTCATTTTCTTAAAAAGATTCAACTAAAAGCGGTAATAATTCTAAAATTTTACCATAAAGATAACATGTATTAAAATCAGATTTTAGCCAAATATAGCAGTTGAGCGACCGTACTAGAATCACGGAACTCTAGAGTGCCAAACCCCTTTTCCCGGATTAACAGAATTTCTTACTCGGATTTCTGGTTCGCGACTGTAATACAGAGTCAAACCCTTTCCTCGATTCGGGATTCTAACCGGTGACTTGGGACACCATAAATCTCCCAAGTGGCGACTCTAAATCTTTTAATAAAATGAATCCCATTTCAATTGTCCTTTAATTGGAAAAACTCCTTTTATTATACCTTTCATGGGGTGTAGTAGCGAAAAAGGAGGTGTGACACGCGACACCAAAGCTAATCCCAAAGAAGTTCCGTATGCCTAAAATACTGAAGTATAACGGAACCACGGATTGAAATGAGCACTTGATCTCTTAGACATATGCCATCAAGGTGTCACGACCCCGGTTCACCGTCCGTGAACTATCGTGACGGCACCTAGTCTCTACAACTAGGTAAGCCTAAATTGTAGAAGAAAAGCAAATTTTTGCGGAAATAAAACAATTTAAAATAGAAATAAAGTGATAAACAACGTTTAAAAGTGCCACTCGGCATACATAATATTTAACTCTCAAAACCAATACATATTTCCAAGACCCGGAAATCCACGAATCACAAGCTAAGAATACTACATAGCTCTAACTTTAGAATGTCTAACAAAGAACAGAAAAAATATAAGGGCTAAGTCGAAGTACCTGGATCTGCACATGAAACGGAAAGGACATGAGTACACCACAACAGTACTCAGTAAGTGCCAAGCCTAACCTCGGTTGGGTAGTGACGAGGAAGGTCACAGCCCTACTGAGGTTAAATAAAAGATAAAGTTCGACAATGTAGAACATAGCTATATAAATAAGTATAGTAGCAAAATTAACATAGGATATAAAGGACAACAACAACTATATAGAGGTACCATAAACGCATAAGGAAATACGGCTCAACACCAGTAATATAAATCGGGGATATTTCAGGATACCATCCTGTAGTCCCAAATATCCAATAAGTCTTCCGATATACTGTCCCATAGTCCAGCTCATAGTATGCGGGGATCTACCAAAATCCCGTTTTGTAGTCCTAAATATAAATATCCAGTACTGGGGGAATCTACCTGGTGCATTCCCGTAGTTCCATATAACTGGGCAGGGGGATCTACCGAAATCCCACATCTGCAGTCCCAAATGTAAACATACAAGAGGGAGGGGGAGCTACCGGAATCCCATATTCGTAGTCCCAATGTAAATACACAGTAGCAACAGGAGAAATACTCAGAAATGTCAAACTTCAAATTAAGGCGAACAAATAGTCTCCCCTAGCATCCTGTACAGAATTCAGGTAAAGAAGTTGAACAAATAAGGCAATTGAATCACTTATACATGCTTTCCTAAGCGAACAACAGGCTTAATAGTGCAAGTAATAAAAGAGGAAAAGAAAACATACTAGTAATTACTTGATGAAAACCGAATTTCCAACAATTAGCACAAGTACACACTCGTCACCTCACGCACAAGGCATTTCAATTATCAAATATATCAAATCCTAAGGAGAAGGTCCCCCACACAAGGTTAGGCAAGCCACTTACCTCGAACCAGCTCAAAATCAACCCGAAACCACGCTCTTGCCACGAGTACTCGACTCCAAATGGCCCAAATCTATTCAATTTAATTTCAGAATGTAAATAACACTTCAAGTAACTGATTTTACAAAAAAGTTTCTAAGATAATATGCAAAATTAGGTAAAATGACTAAAATGCCCTCGGCCCACGTCTTGGAATCAGGTAAAATTTATATTTTCAGAATCCTCATACTCTCACAAGTTCAAGCATACCAAATTTATCCAAATCTAAGGTTAAATCCCCAATCAAAAGTTAAATTTTAGTTGTAAGAACTTTTTCCCAATTTTCATCTCCAATACGAATTTAAATGATAAAACTAAATATAGATTGATGAAATATAACTAGAAAAGGTTAAAAAATTGTTACGCACTGATCTCTTCTTCAATTTTCTCCCAAAATTTCCCTCTCCCGAGCTCCAAATTGAATTTCCAATTTTTGAAGCTAAACCCTCGAAATTTCATATTTCTACCAAGCTATTTCCGCATCTGAAGAAGCGGTCCTGCTTTTACCATTGCCGCATCTGCGACTTTCACTTGAGGCTCGATTTTTTTTGCATATATGGTTATCCTTTCGTAGATGCGGGGCCGCTTCTGCGGTAAACACCCCGCTTCTGCAGTCCCTACTGCCTTTCTTCCTTTTCTTCTTCTGCGGTTACTCTGCCGCTTCTACGGAACCCAAATCGCCGGTGTGGATACGACAGAAAAACAGCTGAAGCTACAACTTCAAAACCTCAAAATCCTTCCGTCAGAAAAACAGCTGAAGCTACAACTTCAAAACCTCAAAATCCTTCCGTCAACCATCCGAAATCATCCCGAGGCCCCTGGGACCTTAACCAAACCTACTAACATTTCCCATAAAATAATTTAGACTTGTTCTAACCTTCGAAACTATCAGATTTCCATTCCGAGGCCATCTTCACACTGTTCCGACTACGGTCAACTTCCCAATACTTAAGCTCTTATTTAGGGACTAAATATCCTAAAACTCTCCGAAACTTAAAACCGAACATCCTGGAAAATCAAAATAGAAAAAATAAACATGGGGAAAGTAGTTAATAGGGGGTTAGGGCGTTAATTCTTAAGATAATTGGCCGGGTCGTCATATCCTCCTACACTTAAACATGTTATGTTACTTTTTCTATATTATTCTTTCTGAATAATTGTGACATTTGATTAATTTGCATGTATATTAATTAATTCATTTCGCATAGAAATCTCGTAATTTTGCTAGCTGAGTAAAGAAATTACACACAGTATTGTGTACAGGTAAAGTTGAGGCTACTGATCAGTACCCCGATGTTTTGGTGAAGCAAATGAAGCAAGGATATGACTAAAAAGATTCGGAATCGGGACCAGGAGCCTCTCACGTCAAGGGCCGAGCAAAACGCCTGCCCTTAGAACCATCGAGACCATGCCCTATGGGTCTGGTTCGAGTTCAAAGACCTCAGAGAGCATTACCAAATTGACGTGCATGATTAACGAAGGGTCGTGATATTCGTGTTCAACCGGATATCATGGTGTGAATCTCAACCCGTATCGGTGCTGGATTAGCGATTAGCAAAAAGGAAGATCTTTAACTTTTTAGAATTGTACTTCGGGTAAAACTCCCCTACTATATAAAAGGGAAGATGATAATTCATTAGGCACACTATAACACGAATATCAAGGCAATAGACATTTGTTTTCTCTACTCCTAAATGGTTATTCAAAGTTTTTAATTTTATTCATAGCTCTTTATAAGTGTTTGGCTCTGAATCGAAGGCAGGTTACCTGCTAAGCTTATAGCCGATCCCGGATCAAACATTGCTATTGGTTTGACTGTTTATTCCGTGTTTAATTTGCTTATCTAATGTAATTTATCATTTTATTGAATTAGTCCACATATCCTTAAAGTTGCGTATAAATTCAATTGCTATCAATTTTTAAGGGTAAAATGTTTGGCACCCACCGTGGGGCTAAGGATAATAGTGGTAAGTTCATATAAATTTCTATAACGCATTGTGTTTTATGCTTATTCTTTGAGATTTTAATTTCAGGTCAACTTACGAATGTCAAACTCTCAATCTACTCACTTGAAAGTTGATGCTGAGTCTGGCCACCATGGTGAAAATAACAATACAGTGCCTAGTAATGAGATAACCCCTATCAACCCTAATGGAGTCCTAGTTGCGGACCCAATTGATGCCAAATCACATGTGGCCATCGATGACAACCCGCCTATCGAGAGTGTTCGTGGAGGAGCCCGATCAACAGCTCGAGGTACGCACAATGGTGAAGGTGACGAGATCAATCTGTGAGTGATCTTAAAAATGTTACAAGCTCAACAGACGGTGATAGCCCAGCTGCAGAAACAAAGTTGCACCCCCAACAGAGTTGAGCCTGAACCATCCTGGCAAAACACCCAAAGGAATAAGTAAGCCACGGAAAGGCCGTGTAAAGTTGAGCCCAGGACCAACCACGAAATAGTAAAGATGCTTAAGAAACTCACAAAGTTGGTAGAATCAAGGGAGAAGAAGATTGAAGCCAATGACAAAAAATGGAGAATATAACTCCAAAGTAGATCAAGTTCCAGGAGCACCCCCAATATTGAAACGCTTGAATTCCAAGAAATTTGTCCAAAAGCCTTTCACCCCAAGCACGACACCGAAGCCAATCCCGAAGAAGTTCCATATGCCCAAAATACTAAAGTATAAGGGAACCATGGATCAAAATGAGCACGTGACCTCTTACACATGTTCCATCAAGGGTAACGACTTAGCAGATGATGAAATCTAGTCGGTTTTGCCGAAAAAGTTTGGTGAAAGGCTGTCAAAAGGAACAATGATATGGTATCACAACTTATCCCCTAATTCTATTGATTTGTTTGATACACTTGCAGATGCCTTTGTAAAAGTGCACGGTAGGGCCATCAAGGTTGGGACCAGAAAATCGGACCTTTTCAATGTTAAACAAAGAGATAACGAAATGCTCAGGGAATTCGTGTCGAGATTTCAAATGAAACAAATGGACCAGCATCCGGTTGTGGATGATGAGGCCGTCAAGGTATTCACTTAAGGACTAAACCCCTAAAGCTCCTTGTCTTCATCTTAAATATCATTTGATTTAATACCCGGCGATAACCTGGGTCGATGTCCATAAGATGTACCAATCAAAAATTAGAGTCGAGAACGATTAATTTGGGGCTCCCTCCGATTCCTCCCATCAGAACTAATGACAAGTCTAAGAGGGTTGTCAATCATGAATCAAGACCGAACAAATATCAAAATCAACCGTATAGCAGAGATTGAAGGTGTAGCGGATCCGAGCATAACACCTGCGAGAAATGAAAAAAGGAACAATCGAGAACATAATAATTGGGGACTCATGAACAAAAACAATTTCTATAGGCCACTCGAAGCTAGGGAGGCACTGATATTATCGGAATATAACTTCAATATTGATACTGCCAGTATCGTATCTGCCATCGAGCGCATCAAAGATACCATGTGGCCCCGGCCATTGCAGTCGGACTCCACATAAAGAGACCCTAACTTGGTGTATATGTATCATGGCAATCATGGCCACAGGATCGATGATTGCAGACAACAAAGAGAAAAAAGTGGCCCAGTTATTCAATGGGCACCTCCGTGAACTTTTGAGTGATCGAGCCAAAAATCACTTTAGGAATAGGGACTCCAATAAACAGACTGAATAAGAGGAACCTCAGCATGCCATTAACTTGATCATTGGTGGAATCGACACCCCTCAGGGACCAATGCCTACTAAGGTGACCATCACAAGGGAAAAACAAACCCAAGATTATTTCCAAGATGAGACACTGAAGGCATTGTACAGCCGTATAATGATGCACTGGTAATATCTGTACTTATAAATAAATCTCGAGTTAAGCGTGTGTTAATTGATCCAGGCAGTTCGGCCAGTGTCATTAGATCGAGGGTCGTAGATTGGGTCTACAAGACCAAATAGTGCCTACAGTCCAGGTTTTAAAAGAATTCAACATAGCATGTGAAACTACTAAAGGGGAGATAAAAACACCGCCGAGACTATTCAAGAAATGAAGTTCTATGTGATCGAAGGGGATATGAGATATAATGCTCTATTCAGAAGGCTATGGATGTTGATACCCAATTTTTTCCTATGTATTTTTATACTCAAAATAGCATGTGTTTGCACATATAAGCATACCCAAGAGTTTTGGTATTTTTTCCTAATTTTTAAGATTTTTTAAAATCAATTTATTGTCAATTTTAGCAGTACAAAACCAGTAATTATTCCCAAAAAATTATCCTTTTTGTGATTAACCTATTTTATTCTCATATTTACACCAAGATATAGTTAAGGTAATTTTTTGTATATTTTTATAAATTTGTTTGGTATTTTCTAAGTTGAATTGCATAAATTGCAATTTAGCCTACAATACTATTAACAGTATTTTATAATTGTAAAATTATTTTCAGTATTTTTAGATTAATATTTATATGTTATTAATTAGTTTAGTACCTTTAATTTATTTTTAAAATTATTTTAACTATTTTATAAAAAAAATAAAAGAGGGAAATTTGCTATTTAACAAATAACCCTTTATTATTTCAATTTTAGCCAATTTAACCACACCCCTATCAGATTTAATTGACCCAATACCCAATTAAATTTTCCCTAGCTCAATCCCTAATGTAACCTGGCCCAACTCCGATTTAATTTGAGCAATTGATCAAATAAGATCAACGGCCCAGATCACCTTTCCTTAGTTAAATTCTAACCTACCCGCCCCCCGCCCCCGACCCCTCATTTCTCGAAACCACTTTCTCTATCTTATCTCTTCCTCTCCTCTTTCTCTCTAGAACCTTCTGGTTGTTCTCCGATGGCTTTCACCCTTTCTCCGGCCACCTACAGCCTCGTCTCTTTCGACCACCAACCGTCGTGAAGCCTTCTCTCATCGTTTCTCTCTATCCCTGAGACCCCATGGGTCCCCGCCATACAAGACGGTCATTGAAGCTTTGCCTGAGTTTGTTTCCGGCCTTTCTCCATTGGGTTTTGGTTCGATGGTGTTATAAACACCATTATCCTTGACTTTCATAGCCAGGTTTCTCTTACCTCTCACTGGTTTCTTATGAAACCCTAATCTCGACCCAAACCTCTTGAATCTCTATATTTTTTAACGATTTTAACTCATACCTTTATGTTTTGCACTACTCTTTGCTCGATCTTTACGATGGCTCAAGTTTTAAACGTTTTTGTTCCCTTTTTGAAACTAGGGTTTCTGAACCCCTTTTTAAAATCACTTTATTTTCTGATTTTGAGTGTTAATTCGTGACTCTCAGTACTATTTCTAGATGTTTTGCTTAACGTCTGATGAAACCCTAGCTTTATATATTTGTGTTTATATTATTTGTCTGATTGGGTGTTCTTCTGAGTTCTTCTCTAAGTTCTGTGCTCTTTACTTTAATTTTGTTGCTAGCGCCTCACCCCACTACCATTCTGTATTCTTCGCTTAGGGTTTCTCTGATTATTTACATGAGGATTTTATACTGATTCTTGCAAGCCCTCTTTGAGACTGTGATACTTGCCTTATATTGGGATTCTGCATATTTTTCTTATGGTTTGGTACTGATTTTGAATTGCTCCTCAATTTATGGGATGCTTTCCTCAATTAATACTGATTTCCTAGGTTTTCAATCTCTTTCTTTATTCTAAAAACTATTTTCCAGAATTTAAATGGTATTTTGCCCTATATGTGTGCACAAATATGCTGATTGATTTGCCTGACTTGTTTCCCTAATTAGAGTATCATGTATCTAGTCTTTATTGCATATTTTATGCCATTCCGTTTCCTTATATGATCATACCAGGCTTTGTGATTTCTTTCCTTTTAAATCACTGTTTATTACCGTTTGACTTTGATTCCTCAATTAAATGGGAGTCCATGTCCTGATTGGATTATGATTGATGCCAGTTCCTTAATTAGGGACTGCTGCCTTGTTTGCTTACTCGTATTCAGTACTATAAGTCCCCCCCCCCCCATTCTCTTTTGAGAACGAACACATTGCATATCACAAATACACACATCAATCATATTGCTCTCTCTTGTGCTATTTCCCTCCTTTTCTCTCTTGTGGTGTTGTTGCTCCCTGATCTTGACTGTCATTAGCCAACTGAAAAGCTAAGGCTAATATTGTGCTTATACTTGGCTTTTGGATTCTGTTGTGTTCTCTTATTACTGGTATGTTCTGATTAAATTCCATGCTCCAAACCAATGTGGTTATTACTACTTCAGTGTGTCCTATTCCTAATTGTTTCTACTTATGCTTCTGTTATGCAACATGTGATTGATTCTTGGTTTACCTGTTGATGCTTCCATGCTCATGACTACTGCTTGTTCCTAATCTTACATGTTATGACTACATGCTGTTACTATTTACTTTTATGCCTAAATCTGACTATTTCAAAGTCTCTTTAAACTCTTTTGATTTTGTGTACCATGCTTATAGCCCGTTTGGCCAAGCTGTAAAAATCAGCTTAAAAAAAGTGCTTTTCTCAAAAGTACTTTTGGTGAGAAGCAGTTTGTGTTTGGCTAATTAGTTGGAAAAGCACTTCTGAGAAGCAATTATTGTTTGGCCAAGCTGCTAAAAACTGCTTCTAAGTGTATTTTTCTCAAAAGTGCTTCTCAAAAAAGTGCTTTTGGAGAGAAGCTACTTTTTTCTACTTCTCCAAAACTGCTTCTGCTTCTCCTCAAAAGCACTTTTTTTCCTTCCAGAAGCTTGGCCAAAAGTACTTTTGGCAAAAAAAAAAATAAAAAAGCACTTTTGGCCAAAAATAAGCTTGGCCAAATAGGCTATTAGTAAGTTTGTATAAATCTCTGTATCCTTTGGATGTCTATGTGATCTATTTGTCCCCTTTGCCCATTATACTTGTGTGCATTTCTCCAACTCTGTGTAAACTCTTTAAATTACCAACTTTCCTCTACTGCACTTCACACTACTCTTAGAGAATAGGTTCTACCCCCTTCGTGTGAGCATTGCTTTGGGTACCTCTGAGTACTCACTGAACTTTGATACACAAGGCTAATAATCCCACACTGCACCTGTCCTTCATTCTGCTAAAGTGTTTAGGTGCTGGTATTGGCCAGGGACCTAATGGGACCCCAGAGAGCTTTGCCGCACCCGGACCATGGCAAAGGCTGTGTAAATCGAAAGGAGTGAGGTTGGAAGACTGGGCTTGATTGAAGGCTCCCTATAAAATAACTTCTTATTTTTATTCTTTATTACTGTAATTCAGATATTATTGGTTTGTAATAATTTGTAAACGAACGATTGGGGGCTGAATAGTGAATATGATGGGGGGTATGCATTTTTAGTTTAAATAATGGGTAGAAAACAAGTTTATAGGTTTTATTTACCTATTTGTGCAATAGATAACCTGCTTAGGACATGCATTTCATATGTTAGAAATCCTGTTTTAGGTCTTTTACTCTCAGTATGTTATTGCACTCACTTCATAGTTCTGATTAATTAATAACAAGCCAAATAACTATCATTACTGCACTGGCATATTAGAAACCATGTTTGAGGTACCCCTATGTGCATTAGATATCTTATCCCTAGGACTTCTTATCTATTCAAATTGCAGTGGTTAATTAGCATTTTAATCTAATAACCTTGCTAAAATATGTCTAAGTGGTTTAAAACGCTTCTGCAAGTACCTTATCATGCGTACCTTAGAAAAATCATAATTAGATATGCATGTCCACTCTTTAAAAATAATTAGGCAACGCCTATGACGCCTAGGAAAACTTTAGGCCTAATAAGAATCGATTAATCATGTTGTTACCAGTTTAAGACTAAACAATCTCTTTTAATTTCGAACTCTGCCGCTCCCATTCTTGCTTTGACTCTTTGCAGTTCACTCTGTTTTTATTAAAAAATCCGGCCCTGTCTGGAAATGATTTTGAAATGGTGCATCTATTTATTCTCACTGAGTTTCTGATTTCTTATGTTTTCAAACTACTTGGTTACTATTATCTGCCCAGAATCGTGCTATTTTACTTGTCCTACACCACATTAAACTACTGTCACTACTTCATTTTTTTTAACCATGCTTTAACGGTTCTTCTCACTAACTCAACTGCTGTTACCTATTCCTGTTGTAAAAAACTCCTATCTTTGAGACCTTGAATGTTTTTGAGACGTGCTAATTATGTGTTCACTTGTGGAGGGATTTGTGAGCCTTTATTTGACTTTGTATGTTCCCTTATGTGCAGTCCTATTTGTTATGCATGTCACTTAGCATTTTTGCCTTTAAACTTAAGGATTCAGCCTAGTCCCTACCACATAGGAATAGTGGTCCTAAATACCCTCCACGACTTATAGGACAGGACGGGTAATAGCACGCAATAAGTATTCGTGACCAACTTATCGTTTAATAACCTTTACGGGGTGGGAAGGGTGGAATATGGAGATGATGATCGATGTGCTAATATCTCATGTAGCCCCTTTCCTAAGGAACGATTACTGAATATTGCATTGATGTGATCCATATTAATTATAAACCTAGGACCCCTCTCCCTTTATTTGCTTTCGTCTCTTCTATTCAATTTTTTTTTTGATTTTTGCCTACTTACCTTCAAAAGTTTTTTTAAACTTATTTGCAATGTTTGAACCCTTGATTGTTTACTTGATTATGCGAAGTCACAATATAACATGGCCGGGAACCACACTAGTGGATCTTGAGGGGTGCCTAACACCTTCCTCTCGAGATAATTTCTAGCCCTTACCCAAACTCTAGTTCTTCAAACTCAAATCCCTTCCTAGTGTCCTAATGCACTTTAATCATTAGGTGGCGACTTTTCAAACCAAAAAGCCAATTCCTAAAAGGGAACGAGTTGTCCTCCCAAATGTCGTAAATCTCAATTTCGCGAGAAAAAGGGAGCGCCGACAGCATGGCGACTCTGCTAGGGATATTCTTTAGGCTTTTACCATTTCATGTTATTTGTGACTTTATTGCTTCTTTATTGCTTTTATTTAATGTCTTTATCTCTCTTCTACTTCGAAACTGACTTGGCTCTTTGTTTTCTTTTCTTTAATGCTTTTACTGCTTTCATTCAATACTGTTGTAATTACGAGCAATTATTATAATTATTACTTTATGAATGTGCAAATATGTGACAACTTGTTTCATTCTTGTAATTGCATCGTCAACATCATATTCCACTCGTGCTAAACAAATACCATAGCAACGCTTATAATGAGTGGTTGTGCCCTTCTGATATTATCACCCCCTAAATTTGGCAAAGGCGTATTTGCGGTAAAACCAGTCGATCAGCGGTGCAGTCGACGGTTCTGTGCCTTTCCCTCTTGAGTTGTTCGCTCAAGGGTACCGGTCTAATAACCCATAGAAACCTTACTCTGTTTAAACTGTGCATGCATCACTGTCAAACGTAGCCGAGTTAGTTATGCTGTCTACATAATGACTCTTTAAGATAACCCTATCCAATTCCACTAGATTTCCTTGAAACCCAAACGGACGCCACCATATTCTGCGTATTTATTTGGAGAACTAAATGCCATTTATGCTAATTATTAGTTTAAATAGTCAAGTCCGGTAGGGGATATGGTCTTAACCCTTTTGTTTTGCAGAAAATGGAGAACAAGGTCCCCAACTTCGGTATGGTCAGTATACCCTCACTCTTGTTGACTGGTGGAGGAATCTCCCATCAAGTGACCAAATCAATGAATAGAAAGAGAGGGTCACCAAGTCTAGCGAAAAGCTGGAGTATCTAGAATACGGTCTGCTGGAATTGGAAGGAAAAGTGAGAAAGAGAGTCACCGACTGCCAGAATGCCAAGGGAAACGAAGGAGAGAACCAGGCAAAAGCATTTTTGCAGGAGAATCTACGCGAACTAGAGGATTTGATCAACGAGAACATTCAACCTGGGGAAGGTCCTTTCGGGACCAAATAGATAGGATTCTTTTCTTTTTTGCTTTAAATGTAATAAGACCAATGGTCATTAGTGACATTTTTTTTTCGCAATTTTAGTGTCGTTTTGGGATTCGTCGTATTTTTATCAATAAAATGAGGCATTTAACATTATAAGTTCTCCAAATCAACTTGTCGCTAGGCCTACCTCGGGCACAACGAGGCTTCCAAATAAGGACACGATTTATATTCTTGCACTATGTATTTAAATACTGCAATGTTTTTTAATCCTCATGATCCACTCTAACTTGTTACCTTTTTTGTTTTTATTTTTGTTTTATTCCCCTTCCCCAAAGGTTAGTTCGTGCACTCTGACATCGTCATCTTACTCCACAAGATTCAAGGGCCCTCCACCTCCTCCTCCTCCAAGTCCTATCATAAACAAGAACAAAGGAAAAATGGAAGATTTGAGCAACATCAGGAAGGAGAACTCAGTTGAAAGGGTAGAGGTTCCTCAGAGTATTCAGGTTTCCAAAGAAAATGCCCAGCTCGAACAAAAGTTATTGAAATTTTAGGAAGAACTGGGCCAAGTTCGTAACTTGGCAAACTTATCATTTTCCCTATCTACCCCAGATGTCAACTTTACCAATTCTCAAAATCCCGAAATCACAGAAACAATCCGCTCCCCATCAACACTGCAACACATGTCACACTTCAAATAACACCCCACTACTCATTCCCGAACCACTAAACTCCACAAATGATCATCCCTACAACACCCCCATTTATGCGGAAACTGTACCACAATATACTTAACCTATTTCAAGAACACAGGATTCTAATGAGAAATACTCTCTTATCAGGAACCTGGCTGCAGAACTTAAGAAGCTGACTAGCCGAGTCCAGGGTATTGAAGGAAACAAAGGTATCGAGGGGCTAAATTATGAGAACCTTTGCATTCAGCCAGATGTCGAACTTCCTGAGGGGTAAAAACCTCCCAAGTTCGAAATGTTTGATGGCACAGGGGATCCCAGGGTCCATTTGAGGACGTACTGCAACAAGCTGGTCGGAGTCGGAAGGGATGAAAAGATTCGCATGAAGCTCTTTATGAGAAGTTTGAAAGAGGATGCTCTATCTTGGTACATTAGCCGAGACCCCAAGAAGTGGACAAGCTTAGTAGGTATGACATCCGATTTCATGGATAGATTCAGATTCAACACAGAGAATACACCAGATGTATTCTACATCCAGAACTTAAAGAAGAAACCCACGGAGACGTTCCACGAGTATGCTACCCGTTGGAGATCAGAGGTTGCTAAGGTCAGGCCGGCTTTAGAAGAAGAACAGATGAACAAGTTTTTTGTCTGAGCTCAGGACCCACAATATTATGAGAGGTTGATGCTGATTGAGGGCCAGAAATTTTCCGACATCATCAAGCTAGGGGAAAGGATCGAGGAAGGCATTAAAAGTGGTATGGTCACTAACTTTGAGGCATTGCAGGCCACCAACAAGGTTCTACAGTCTGGCGGTGCATATAAGAAAAGGGATGTGGGTGCTGTGATGATTGCACAGAGAACGAAATCCCCAATAAAATACCAAGCCTACCCGATATCTCCTCTCATATATCAACCTACCCCAAATTACCAAGCACCCTTGCCCTCTTACCAAGCTCCACCACCTACCTACCCATCATCTCCACCCCCACATATCAACCTACCTTACCAAGATATTCCCAACCTGCACCCATCTACCAAGCCTATAATGCTCAGCCCTCTCACTATCAATCACCTCCCACCCGCCAAAACTTCCATAGACAATGACCTAACTTCGATCGTAGACCTCCCAAACAATACACCACCATTGCCGAACCAATCGACCAGCTGTATGAAAGGCTCAAAGCTGCTGGTTACGTCACCCCTATCCCTGTTATAACTCCAAAAAATCCTTCCCAATGGGTCAACCCAAACAAAACCTGTGCATACCATTCCGGCCCTGCATACCATTGATGAATGCCACTCTTTGAAGGATAAAATCCAAACTTTAATTGGCAACAAGATTATCGTGGAGAAGGAACCTGCTCCTAATGTTCAAAACACCCCCTGCTCGACCACAAAGATGGAGGCATTCACATGATAGAGATAGAAGATGATTGGAACCCCAAAGAGTCGATCGGATTGATTGCTGGAGATGACGAGCCAAAGAAACCAACTGTCACACTTAATCCATTTGTAGTCCAGATCCAACCTTCTGGAGACGCTAGAGTGAACATGTCTATACCACTTGAGTTTGAGGAACCTTCTTCTGCAAAGGCGCCAGGAGTGATTGAGGTCGAGTTTGGATCCCCAAAGGCACCCGCACCATTTGAAGTTTCTATGTTACCTCCCAAACCAAGGGTGCCCATTCCTATGTCAACCATAGCACCATTCCATACGAAGGCCATTCCTTGGGATAACACCGCCGAGGCGAGAAGGAAGGGGAAAACCAAATCTGGAGAAGCAATTGCAGCATAGGGTATGACCAGAACCGGCAGGTTTTTATACTCCAAAACATCTAGCTGAGTCCAGCAAACAAGCCTATGGATGACCAACCGTCACTGAAACTGGGCATGATAACCTCTCGAGGAAGATACAAGCCAAAGAGTATTCGGTTATCGATCAATTGAACAAGACGCCAGCCCAAATCTCCATGTTAGCCCTGCTACAAAGCTCTGACACACATAAAAATGCCTTATTGAAAGTGCTGAGCAAGGCATACGTGCCCAGCAACATAACTAGAGGAGAAATGGTGAACATGATAGGGCAAGTATTGGAGAGACACAAAATCATTTTCCACGAAGATGAGCTGCCACCAGAAGGGCTGAGCCATAACAAGGCGTTGCACATCACTGTGCAATACGAGGATTATTTCATCACCAGAATTATGGTTGACGGAGGGTCCAGTCTCAATATTTGTCCATTGGTGACCCTCAGAACATTAGGAAAGAGCTTGCATGAGATCAAGGATGGAGCCATCAATGTCAAAGCTTTCGATAGATCCCAAAGATCCACTATTGGGGAAATCAGTTTGTGTCTGCAAATGGGACCGACTTGGTTCGACGTTGACTTTCAAGTAATAGACATTCCAGCATCTTACAATTTGTTGTTGGGACAGCCCTGGATTCACACTGATGGAGCCGTAGCATCAACCCTACACCAGGCAGTAAAATTTAAGTGGAATCACTAAGAGGTGATTATTTATGGCGATGGTAGAAATTCCATATACAGTTGCCAGACCATCCCGGCAATAGAAGGACGAAGGAAAATAGGTGAAGAAGCCTACAACCACATTGAGCGGGTCAACGCCCTGGACAAGGATAAATGGTGGAACAACAAGATTGAAAGCATACTGAATTGGTATGGATACGAGCCTGGCAAGGGACTTGGCAAAAATCTCCAGGGAATCGCCAAACCCATTAAGCTAAAGAAACATGGCACCACTTTGGGTTTGGGGTACGAATACAATTGGGAGGATTTCAACCACTGGTCGCCGCCATGGCGTAGTCCCTACTACCCACTGGAGCTTCTGATACCTCTCCTGGATCGGACTTTCCAGCCAGCAAATGTCATATATGGGTCAGAAGAAGAGGAAGCGTTGGCTGCAATAAGGAATCTATTTTTGGAAGACGACAATATGAACTACTGTGTCATTTTTGAGGAGGAAGGGGAGAAAGGCCCTTCCATACAAGCTGTGAACCAAGGAGCACGCCTTGACAATTGGTCCATCAGCACCACCAGAGCCTGGAGAGTTTCGGGGTACCAAGGTTGAACAAAGCACCATGCATCATCTTTATTTTGCTAGTTGACTTTCTTTCTGCATTTTAATTTTGAAATAAGAGCTCCAATGTTCCAAAAAATTATGAAATTTATCAAAGCATTTTTGTTTCTTATAAATCTCGTTCTTCCCAGACCCCACCTATTGGGATCAAACTGGGTTTGTTGTTTCTATATAAATATTGCTCTTATTACTTTTAATCGTTTACTTATTTACACAACATTACTATTACTTATCTTGATGAACTGACGATTATGACATGCAACGAAACAACGCAACAAACAGACAAAGACTCGAAGAGGATGATATACCAGAAGATGTCGTTAAAGAGGTTGAGGATTTTGAGAATAGGCCTAAGTCTAACTTGGACGAAACTGAGGTTGTAAACTTTGGGGATACAGAGAATGTCAAGGAAACGCACATCAGTGTTCATTTGTCGCCATCAGAAAAGAAAAAGTACACGTAATTTCTAAGGGAATATAAAGACATATTCGCCTGGTCGTATGATGATATGACTGGTCTTAGTACATCTATTGTAGCTCACAAACTACCAATAGATCTGACATGTCCGCCGGTAAAGCAGAAGCTCTGAAAATTCAAATCTGACATAAGTTTGAAAATCAAGGAGGAAGTCACCAAATAAGTCAAAGCCTAGGTTCTTAGGGTAGTGGAGTACCCAACATGGTTAGCCAACATTATGCCGGTGCCAAAGAAGGGATGGGAAAGTTAGAGTCTGTGTCAACTACCGAAATCTCAACCGGGCCAATCCGAAAAACAACTTCCCCTTACCAAACATACACATCCTGATTGACAACTGCGCCAAACACGAGCTGCAGCAATTTGTTGATTGTTTTGCTTGGTATCATCAGATATGGATGGATGAGGAAGACGTTAAGAAAACAACTTTTATTACGCCATGGGGGATGTATTCTTACAAAATGATGATGTTTGGATTAAAGAATGCTGGGGCTACCTACATGAGGGCCATGACTATCATTTTTCACAACATGATACATAAAGACATCGATGTATATGTAGACGATGCCATCATCAAATCTAATAGAGCCATTGACCACATGGAAGATCTGAGGAAGTTCTTCAACAGACTTAGAAGGTACAATCTGAAACTGAATCTTGCCAAATGTGCATTCGGAGTTCCTTCAGAAAAACTACTTAGATTCATTGTAAGTCGACGAGGAATAGAACAGGATCCATGAAAGGTTAAAGCCATTCAAGAATTGCCACAGCCGAAGAACAAGAAGGACGTGATGAGTTTCCTGGGGAGACTCAACTATATCAATAGGTTCATAGCTCAGTCCACTGTCATTTGTGAACCGATCTTTAAAATGTTGAAGAAGGATGCCTGTCACACCTCCTTTTTCACTACACCCCGATAGGGGGTAGAATAAAGGGAGTTTTTCTAATTAAAGGATAATCGAATCGGGATTGTTTAATAAAGATTCAGAGTCGCCACTTGGGAGATTTATGGTGTCCCAAGTCACTGGTTCAAAATTCCAAATTGAGCAAAGAATAAATCTGTTTAACAGTCTGCGAACCAGAAATCTGAGTAAGGAATTCTGTTAACCCGAGAGAAGGTGTTAGGCATTCCCGAGTTCCGTGGTTCTAGCACGGTCGCTTAACTGTTATATTCGGCTTAATTATCTGATTTTAAAACAATTATGAACTGTCTGCAAATTTTAACTTTTAACCGCTTTCATTATTATTTTTTTTTAAAAGAGAATTGCAACATTATTAAAACACGTCTCGATCCACGCTACATAAATGCACCCGTGGTTTTTAACATATTTTAATATCGTTGAATTTTGGATTTGAGCCACATAAATGTACATCCGAATTTAGGAAAGTAGTATTATTAAACACGCGCCTAAAGCAACTACGCGTTTCCACTTTTGCGAGGGCCATGGAATTTGCTAAATGGCACGACTCGAAATCTAGGATCAATTCAAGATTAAATAAAACGATTGCCACTCGATTGTTATTATTTTTATTTTTTGTTTGGCATGGTACATCTCAATCTAGTCTAATTTTCAGAACAGAGTATTAGTCACATTTGGAGGGTCATAAACTATGTTTTGCCTAATATAGCACACCTCCAATCTACACTTTAAAATAATATCCAATTAATTAAGGACAAGGTTTAAGGGGATTACAATCATTCCAAAATGGAGACCAGACTTGATCCATTTAATTAAATAGACTGCCTAAAGTGGAAATCGCTAAAAATGATCATGGTAAGCCGGGTTAAATTTGACTTGAAGCAGGCCAAATGCCAACGGTGCGGGTCCAAATTGAATGAGAAAAAGCGCATGAGGTTACGTTCAAGAAATCACATAAGGGAAGTATTTCATTTAAAGAAAGATGCCTTTACAACTCATTTCAAATCTGCAGATTCTTACTTGAATTAAATGACCACAAAACTAAAATACATAGTGTCCATAGGATGTTTATGCAAACAAACATGTAATCCTATAATCAATTCTCATGTTCTCACAATATTTCCCAAATTTCGAATTTAAACTAACATTCAAACAAAATAGCAAAACTTTGAAGTACTCAAAGGAATCAGTATTACAATAGGTTAAACTCTGGGTTAATTCTACACCTCATGCACAATAGACGTTCGATTATCACAGCTTGAACAAAATACTATAGAACTACCAGATTCACACACACTAGACCAATTATAGGACCCAATAGTATCCTCAGCTATCCTGAACTACAAACTAAATCATACTGCTGACATTAACAAATACACAGTTCTTCAGTGAACTTAAGCACTCATCACTTAAGGAAATTAAGGGGAGGGAGGGATGAACTAAGAGCCAACATACAAATCATTTCGAGTAATAGTTGCAAATCGATTATAAACCTAAATTAAACAAAAGGGGTGCAGTAAGCAAAACAAAACAAATCTTATAGCAAACTGAATAGACTCCCATGCTTCAACATCTTCTCATCAATTCATTTTCACCAATTTTCATTTCACAACCAACATGGTTACAAGAGGTGTACCTGGAAGTGGAAAGAAACATAATCAAAATAGTCAGCCACAGAATAGGGGTTAGAAACAGTAGTAGAGCAGCGGAACTGCTCTCTAATTCAATGGAACGGTGATTCAACAGCTCAAACCCAGGCAAATGCAGTTCAAACAAACCCAAAACAAGCTTCAGATGCAATCAACCAGAAAATACTAGATATGACCTCGATGACCAAACCTCAAGCCATCTCAAAGTCCAGAACAAGAAAAAAATGATCTAGGGGAAGGAAATTTCAACTTGTAAAGCCAAATATCAATGAAACAGTAATTCCGGCCTGTCTTTCTGTATTTTCCTCCCTTTTCCCTCAAATGTTCTCAATGTATATTCTGTATATTAGTGTATATCCGAATGTCTATAAGAATACTCAATGCTCTCAAACTCCATCTTTCTTAAGGTCTGAATCCTGTATTTAAAGAATAGAACTAGTCCTCTTTTTTTCAAACATTACTCTTTCAAGCCTGTATATTCCCTTCCCATGTGCACCTTAAGCCTTTTATTATTAAACCCATGCTTGTTTCTGATTTCCCACTAACAAAGACACCAGACAGGGTGTGTTTTTGCACTGCTGACCCTTTTTTTAATTAAACAAATCATTAGTTTAGTGGTCCACAAATGGAAGACCTCTAAAACTCAATAATTTTTAGGTTTTAATTTCCAAAATACCCCCTGAAACCCCTGTTAATCACCCTTTGAAGTCGGGCAACTTCCGGGTCCAGTTGCCCCAAGTTAATTGGCTAGGTAAACCTAATTCAGTTATTTCCTAGACAGTTCAATCTTTAAAAACCAACAAAGATCCAAAATGGAAAAAATGAAACAACTTTAATCTTTCAACGAAATTAGCGTGTAATGATTCAAAAAATACTATTATGTGATGTTAACCTACTGAGAAATAAAACAAAACTAAACGGCATCAACAAACAAACTTTTAATTCGGAAGATAAGCTAACTAAAAAAACAAAGAATAGAAAGTATCAAATAAACATTCTAAACAAAGAAAGGAGTAGAAAGCGATAATAAAAAAAATGGGATAACTAAAAGAAAATCAAGAAACTTACCTCTAAATGTTCCAACACTGCCCCGAATTAAACTTCGATTTTCCTTGAATTTGTTGTCAGGATAGTCCTTAATCGAGTTTTCCCGAATGAGAACACCCAACTAAGGTCGATCTCGACCTCAAACCTTTATGTACTCAATGTTTTGGAGTTTGGAATTTTAGGGTTCATTTCTGATCTAATATTCGAGAAGTTCGAACAACATTCGAGGGAAACTAAGTATGAATTTGGGATGAGGGTGATGAGGTGGTTATAAGGTGTGATTTTGGTATCGATTGGGTAAGCTAGGGTTTTTGACTGCATATCAATTGAAGATTCGAGACGTTTGGCTATGATTCGAAGGGAGATGAGGATGGATCGGGGATGGGGAGGTCAAGGTGAATCGATGGTGTAAAACTGGAGGTGTTTGGATGCCGACCGCCGCCGGAGGCGATTTTCGGCCAGTGGTTTACGGCGGAGGGTGGCGATGAGTTCCTCGGGTCTCTAGTGGGTGTGGAAACGGAGATGAGGAGGGGGTTTTGGCCTGGGGGCGGGGTGTGGTTTTAACTTATATACTAGGAAAGGGTATAGATCCCGGTCATTCGATCTGATGATATCAACGGTTTGGATCATTTTATTAACGAAAATGCCATCATTTTGTTATCATCAGGATCGGAGCAGTCTTTGGATGGGAACAGGTCAGGGCATGGGGATCCTACTGGACCGTTCGATAAAATGAAATGAACAGTTCAGATCAACAAGCCTGAAACGACGTTGTTTCTTCGATGCTGGAGGGGGACTGGACTGTTCGATCTAAGGAGATTGATGGTCCGGATTGAGTGTGACCAAAACGACGTTGTTTGGGATGAGGGAAAGGTTGGATCGTGTATGGTGCTAGGTTTGGGCTGGTTTAATGGTGAAATTGACTGGGCCTAGGGAATTTGGCCCAGTTCCCTTTTGTTCTAATTCTTTCCCTCTTCTTTTATTATTTTTCTCAAATTATTTTCCTACAATTATAAAACTAAATTGACTTTAAAAATGCTAATTATCTCTAAACAATAATTATCACACATAACTAAGTACCAAAATCACACAATTGAACATCAAAAATGCAAAAATGCATTATTTTTATGTTTTTCCTTTAACTTGTAAGTAATTTACTATTTAACTAAAAATTATAAAATTAAATTCTAAATGCAAAAGCAACCTATTTTTGTATTTTCTTATTAAGTGATCAAATAGACATGCACACACACGAATACAAACAATAACTGAAAACCACAAAAATTTACAAAATTGCACACAAAGAAAAATTATTTTTATTTTGAATTTTATGGGAATGATTCGTATAGGCAAAAATCACGTGCTCATAGCTACCCCTCTTTGCCCGTAAACACCAAACCTTTTCGTGCAAAGACAAAGTAAGCTGATACGAGCGATTTTTGCCCGTTTGACTATTCCGTTTGAAGCATTATTTTTTAAAGATTTGACCGAACCTCTGCTTCAAAGGTTTCCTACACATCCTTAGCCATAAAGGAATCAGGTCAATGTAGTTCGGGAAGTTTCGGTAGCTGGGACTACCACAAAGTTGTGACTTCATTGTTACTGCTGCTGCTACTGCTTGATGACCTCCTTATTACACGATGCTAAAAGAAAATAAAAAGCTAGACTAAACTATAGTCTATGAATTACAAAATCTTATCTAGACCTTCAAACTTGCTCTTGTGTTTCTTGTTGCCTTGTTGTCTTGTATTCTCTTATAGAAATTTCTTTGTTGCTGCCTTGCACTGATTTCTTGACTTGAATCGTATTCCCCACTCTCCTGGCGGGCTCCTGACTTCAACATCTTGAAATGATCCTCTGTTATACGAGCGGCACCTGACTTCAAACTTGAGAGATATGCCTCTATTCTCCAGGCAGGCTCTTGACTTCAAAAACTTTAAAGGGATGCCTCCGTTCTCCGGGTGGGCTCCCCAACTTCAATCAACTTAAAAAAGGTATGCCTCCATTCTTCGGGCGGGCTCCTGACTTCAAAACTTAAAAGTACGCCTCCGTTCTCCGAGTGGGCTCCCGACTTCAACACTTAAAAAGGTATGCCTTCGTTCTTCGGGCGGGCTCCCGACTTCAAAACTTAAAAAAAGGTACACCTCTGTTCTTCGGGCGGGATCTCGACTTCAAAATTTAAAAGACGCCTCCATTCTCTGAGTGGGCTCCTGACTTCAACACTTAAAAGGGTACACCTCCGTCCTTCGGGCGGGCTCCCAACTTCAAAACATAAAATCACGCCTCCATTCTTCGGGCGGGCTCCCGACTTCAACAACTTAAAAGGTACGCCTCTCCGACTTCAACACTTAAAAGGTACGCCTCCGTTCTCCGGGCGGGCTCCCGACTTCAACAACTTAAAAGGTACGCCTCCGTTCTCCGGGCGGGCTCCCAACTTTAACACTTAAAAAGGTACGCCTCCGTTCTTCGGGCGGGATCCCGACTTCAAAACTTAAAAGCACGCCTCTATTCTTCAGGCGAGCTCCCGACTTTAACAACTTAAAAGGTACGCCTCTGTTCTCCGGGCGGGCTCCCGACTTCTACACTTAAAAGGTACGCCTCCGTTCTCCGGGCGGGCTCCCGACTTCAACAACTTAAAAGGTATGCCTACGTTCTCCGGGCGGGCTCCTGACTTCAACAACTTAAAAGTACGTCTTTTGTTACTTGACATTGTTTTCCTTTGCATCTTGAACCATTTTCCCTTGAAACGTGAATTATCATCCTTCGAAACTTGGATTATCTTCCTTCGAAACTGCTTTCCCTTAAAACTGGTGTTGTCGTGCTTTCCTTTGAAACTTGTATTGTCTTCTCTATTCGGTTGGGTGTTTGCCTTTCCTTATGGTGGGTTTTTATGAAACAACCGAGATTTTCAACCCCTGTTTTAATCAAAGACAAAAATCTCGTTAGTTTAAAATGCGGTGATTGGATGTGATACTCCTGCTGGGGATGGTTTTCCCTTCTTTCCTTTCTATATTCAGTTTTATCTGACTGCCTTGAACTCGATCGAGAATTTCTGACCCTCTGACTAATTCTTATCCACAAACTTCCCAATTGTTGCTTTCCACTTTTAGTCTTTCTTATCTGATCCCATTCCTTTCATGAAATCTTAGACTATTCCATCATTTGGATTTCCAATGACGCCTTTTACGTCTCATCATATCATCGTCAGCCTGTCCTAGCCACACTTCACTTTGCACCATATTGGAAACTGGTAGTAAGATTTAAAATTCCTTCTTATTTGTTAGAATCAAATTATTATTGAAAAAGCCTTAGCCAAAAGAAAAGAAATGGGATGATTTAAAAGATAAGAATAAAAGAGAAAATCTTCCTTTAGAAGATCGTTTGAAAAAAAAAGGACTTATCTGAATGGGATAACCGATTCCCAATGATAATGTTGTGCATTTTGGATTAATCAACCCATTCTATTCAATTCAATCAATTTCCAGTTGTCTTGCTCCGTGCCTCAAGATTCTCACAATTAATTCTTTATTGAATTCCTATCTTTGTTCTGCTTGATGCCTTGACGGATTTCTACCGTCAACCTTAACTTGTTCGTTCTTTTCTCAGTTCCTTGTCGCCTTATGGTGCCTGTGAAGGTTTTCACCGATAAGACTCTCATTTTTGGACTTCTCTCAGCTTACACCGCCTTGCAGTGCCCTTGCGGGTTTTCACTAACAAGACTCTCTCATTTTTGGACTTCTCTCAGCTTACGTCGCCTTGTAGTGCCCTTGCGGGTTTTTACTAACAAGACTCTCTCATTTTTGGACTTCTTTTAGCTTACGTCACCTTACAGTGCCTGTGAAGATTTTCACCAATAAGACTTTCTCATTTTTCATTCTTCTTGCTTAAAACCGGAGTATTGCCCCTGATATACATTATCCATACTAGCTTGACTTGGCACCCCTCGAAGACTGATCGGGAGGTCTTTCTTCGGATGTTAATATGGGTTCTTGGATAGGTTTGGAAGGAAAAAGGTTATCTAAAAGTTCAAACTAAATCCAACGGGTTAGAATTACAACTTTTGGAACCAACTTTCTCATTTCAAAACATAACTTCTGTCCCAATTTCTTGTTTGGGGACCTTTTAAGTTTTACTTCCCTATGACCAAGCCGTGAAGCTGCCTACGTATTCTTAAAGGAATCAGGTCAAACGTAGTTCACCCAAATTCCTTGTTGTTACAGTTTTTCTTTTCATTTATTATATATATATAGTTTTCTTTTTGAACAATATATATTGTGAACAAAGGGTAAAGTGTTTAGATAGCAGAACAAATTGCCTTCGTCATTTCAACCTTCGAGACAATGCCAAGTACAAACAATCAGTGATTATACTAAAGAAATCACACATAATATCTCTTGATTGCATCAGAATTGATAGCCATATCTATGCATTTTCCTTCAATATCTGTTAAACATAAAGCGCCATTGGACAATACTCTGGTCACAATTAACAGTCCTTGCCAGTTCGGGGCGAACTTGCCCTTTGCTTTAGCTTGATGTGGAAAGATTCGTTTTAACACTTGCTGCCCCACTTCAAACCTCCCGGGATGCACCTTCTTGTTATACGCTCTTGCCATCCTCTTTTGATACAATTGGCCATGACATACTGCTGCCAATCTTTTTTCATCGATTAAACTCAACTGCTCCAAACGGGTTTTGACCCACTCATCATGATTAATCTCAGCCTCGGTGACAATCCAAAGAGACAAGATTTCAACTTTCACAGGAATCACTGCTTCCGTGCCATATACCAGTAGATAGGGAGTTGTACCTACTGAAGTACGAACAGTAGTGCGATAACCTAATAACGCAAATGGTAACTTCTCATGCCAGTGCCTGGAACATTCTACCATTTTCCTCAGTATTTTCTTTATGTTCTTGTTGGCTGCCTCACCTGCTCCATTCGCCTTAGGACGATATGGGGTGGAATTGTGATGTGTAATCTGAAACTGTTGACATACTTCTTTCATCAAATTGCTGTTAAGATTAGCACCATCATCTGTGATGATTACCTTTGGGATTCCAAATCGACAGATGATACTGTAGTGTACAAAATCAGCCACTGCCTTCTTGGTTACAAACTTGAAAGTTCTAGCCTCAACCCATTTGGTGAAATAACCAATGGCTACCAGAATGAACCTGTGCCCATTGGATGCTGCTGGATCAATGGGCCTAATGACGTCCATGCCCCAAGCAACAAAGAGCCATGGTGCCAACATTGTATGCAATTCCAATGGTGGAGAGTGAATCAAATCCCCGTGTATCTGGCATTGATGACATTTGCGTACAAAGCTTATACAATTTCTCTCCATAGTGAGCCAATAATACCCTGCTCAAAGGATCTTCTTCGCCAGAACATATCTACTCATATGTGGTCCACAAACTCCTGAATGTACTTCGGACATGACAGTCGTGGCTTCTCTAGAATCTATACATCTCAACAACCCAAGGCCTGGTGTTCTTTTATATAGAACCCCTCTACTGAGAAAGAATCCACTTGCCAACCGTCGAATTGTTCTTTTCTGATCCCCCGTGGCCTGCACCGGATATATCCCCATCCTGATGTATTCTTTGATGTCGAGGAACCATGGTTCTCCATCAACTTCTTCCTCTATCACATTGCAGTACGCATGTTAATCGCGGACTTGAATATGTAACGAATCAACATAAGCTTTGTCTAGATTATGTAGCATTAAGGCTAATATGGCCAAAGCATTGGCAACCTTATTATGAACCCTTGGGATATGTCAGAACTCCACTGATCAAAACCGCTGACAAAGATCATGCAAACATTGTCGGTATGGTATGAGTTTCAAGTCCCCTGTTTCCCATTCTCCTTGAATTTGATGCACCAGGAGGTCCGAGTATCCCAAGACCGAAATTTCTTGGACATCCATATCTGCAGCTAACCTTAAACCCAAAATACATGCCTCATAATCCGCCATGTTGTTGGTACAATAGAAGTGAAGTTGAGCCATAACAGGATAGTGATGCCCTGTTTCAGAAATAAGTACCGCTCATATCCTAAATCCTTTCATGTTTGCAGCCCCATCAAAGAAAAGTTTCCAACCGGGTTTCTCAGTCAGTTCATCAATATGCATCACTTTTTCATCAGGTCGAACCAATACCGGTGGGTTCGATAGATACCCCTTTATCTTGTCAAATGCTTCTTGACATTCCTCAGTCCATTTGCGCGCAACGTCCTTCTTCAGCAATCGGAAAATAGGCTCACAAGTTGCCGTGAGCTGAGCAACAAACCCGCTGATGTAATTCAACCTTCCCAAAAGACTCATTACTTCGGTCTTGTTTTTTGGAGGTGGCAATTCTTGGATGGCCTTGATCTTCGATGGATCCAACTCGATGCCTCATCGACTGACTATAAACCACAACAGCTTTTCGGACGGAACACCAAATACATACTTGGCAGGGTTGAGTTTAATGTCGTACCTGCGAAGCCTCTGAAAGAATTTCCTCAAATCTCCAATGTGGTCGGCCTGCTGCTTTGATTTGATGATTACATTATCCACGTACACCTCAATCTCTTTGTGAATCATATCATGGAACACAGTGGTCATCGCTCACATGTATGTCGCCCCAGTGTTCTTCAGACCAAATGGCATTACCCTGTAGTAATAAGTTCCCATGGCGTGATGAATGTCGTCTTTTATGCATCATCTTCATCCATCAGGATCTGATGATACCCGGCATAGCAATCCATAAAAGACCCAATTTCTTGTTTTGCACAATTGTTAATCAAAATATGGATGTTAGGTAGTGGCAGTTTATCATTTGGACTTGCTTTGTTGAGATTGCGATAGTCAATACATACCCTGATCTTGTCGTCCTTCTTCGGTACTAGCACTA
Organism: Nicotiana glauca; assembly: GCA_026770625.1. Classification (NCBI taxonomy): domain Eukaryota; kingdom Viridiplantae; phylum Streptophyta; class Magnoliopsida; order Solanales; family Solanaceae; genus Nicotiana; species Nicotiana glauca. Next base: position 120,971 of record MU680422.1, on the reverse strand, counting down.
CATTGGCCAACCATTCAGAATATCGAGTGACTCGAATAACCTTCGCATCCAGCTGCTTGGTTATTTCTTCCTTAATCTCCACACTCATGGTATTTTTGAATTTTCTCAATTTTTGCTTGACATGAGGGAATGCCGGGTCAATGGGCAATTTATGAACTACTAGATCAGTCTTAAACCTGGCATGTCTTCATACGACCATGCAAACATATCTTTGTATTCCATGAGCGTTTTGACTAATTCTTCCCGAGTTTTGGGTTCGATATGGACACTTATTTTAGTCTCTCTGATGTTACTCGTGTCCCCTAAATTGATTGCTTCGGTATCGTTCAAGTTGGGCTTAGGTTTTTCCTCAAAATGACTTAATTCTTTACTAATCTCCTCAAGAGCCTCATCTTCGTCAAATTCTGACTCGTAATCATACTCAACCTCTTGAACTATTATCTCCGATTGATTTCTTAGACTGGGTTAAAGATTCTTTATGCATGTCATATCATTCGAATCGGCGTAAAAGGAACTGTACAAAAAAGAAAAGAAGAAAATAAAAGATAAACTTTATCAGGAGTGAAAAAAGGAAGAAATTGCATTTCATTAAATATGAAAGACAACAAGGTTTGCACACTTAAAAACAAATTGAAATTAGGATTATAACCCTAAAATAATCCATAAAAACTCAAAGAAAAATTAGAGCAGACTACCAAGGCTCCCTTCGAGTAGGGAGTGGAGTAGCCTTCCAATTATTAATCTTCGCTTTTGGCCCAACAAACTGTATTTCTACGTGGCTAGGACCCTCGCCAAATTCTACCATGCTAACCTCGGCAAATAACCTTTTGAACCCTTTATCTAGCTCTCTATCAGCACCAATTAGTGACCTGGGAACTTTTGACAACAGTTGCTTTCTAATACCAGGCCTGGCAAAAGATCTGGACAGAAGCGGGATTGGCTTTGGCAAGGCCCATGCCTTTTTCTTCATTTTACGGGCTCGTCTCACATCTACCGCGGTAGGCTTAAACCCCAAACCAAAAGTCTCCAAATTCTTTGGGAAAGAAACCGGCTGCACGATGCCCTGAAAATCAGCACACAAACCCTTACCGGGTATAAAACCATTCTTTAACATTTTAGAAACCACCATGGCAGTCGCGGTAGTTATTCTAGGAACCGGGATGCTTTTCCTTTATAGGACCTTTTCCACTGGTACTGTGTTAGAGACTTGATATACCCACGACCCTTGGTTGTCTTCCACTTTGATGAAGGGTACAATGGCATCACCCAGGGGCCCCATATTATCTTCACCGTGCACCACAATCTCCTGTCTATCCCACTCGAATTGAACCACTTGATGCAACATCGATGGCACTGCCTTGGCAGCATGGATCTAGGGTCGCCCCAACAAAAGGTTATAAGAGACCATCATATCTAGCACTTGAAAGTCCATGGTGAACTATACGGGCCCAATTGTCAATTCTAGTATTATATCACCCACAGAATCTTTTCCTCCACCGTCGAATCCTCATACACAGACACTGTTCTTACGAATTCTATCATCATCGACCTTTAACATATTCAACGTGGAAAGCAAACATATATTTGCGCTGGACCTATTGTCAACCGAAACTCGCGTGATCACAAAGTCTTCGCATTTCACCGTCAGATAAAGGGCTCTATTATGTTCTGTGCCCTCCATAGGCAACTCATCATCTGAGAAAGTAACTCTATTTACCTCAAAGATTTTCTTTGCTATCCTCTCCAAGTGATTCACCGAGATCTTGTCAGGGACGTGGGCCTCATTCAATATTTTCAACAGCGCCTGGCGGTGCTCATTTGAGTGAATCAGCAATAAGAGCAATAAGATCTGGGCAGGTGTTTTCTTCAATTGTTCCACAACAGAGTAATCCTGTACTTTCATTATCCTTGGGAATTCTTCCTCTTCTTGTTCGGTCACTAGTTTCTTTATCGATGCCGGATTAGCCTTTGTCAACTCTGCGAGAGCAAAACACCTTCCCGAACGAGTCAGACCCTGAGTCTTACAAATTTCTTCCCTGATCTCCTTCCCTTTGTACGTTACCACCACTCGTTCATAACTCCAAGGGATAGCTTTACTGTTGATCACCGGCAGCTGAGTTACCGGCTTTATAATAATAGGCTCTATGCGAGCACCCTTCACGACCACAACAGGTTTACTTGCGACCCCCAATACCACCACTTTTACTCGTTCTAGTTTCACTGCAACAATTCTCGGTGAACCTTTCTCGGTCACCCGCTATTCACCCCTTCCAACTGGACCACCGACTTTCCACTGGTCATCTTCTCTTTTGAACCTGTCTCGCTGGAGCGGACCATCATTACTGTATGCGAGGGTTTCTTTGGTTCCCCTCCCTTGTGTATCAACTCAATTATATGGGTCTTATGGTTAGCCGGCAACGGATTCTGGTTGATATTCGGTGCCTCTGGGCCTGAACCTCGATCCGGTGAGTATCAATGAACTCTTGGATAGACATTTTTAGTTTCCAACATTTATCTATATCATGCCTGGGGGTCCCTGAATACTACTCACAACTTACCGAGTGGTCAAGGTTCCTTGGAGGAGGGTTTGGCAATTTTGCCTCAATTGGATTCAACATGCCCAACTGCCTCAGCCTATGGAACAAACTGGTATATGATTTTCCCAGTGGTGTGAAAGTCTTCTATTTCTGTGCCCTCTTATTCCTGAAGCCTTGGTTGGGTCGGAAACCTATTCCGACTGGGTTTCTGTAGGCTCTTGGGGGTGGGTAGGCATTTTGTGGAGCTGGATATGGATTTTGTGGAGTCGGCGCACGCCATTGTGCATGAGCCAGTTTTTGCGTGTAGGATTGTGCATGATGGATGGAAAAGTGGAGATCGGGTAGTGGGTAATAATGACGCGGAGGGTTATATGGAGTATGGGAGAATTCTTGGTGGTAGGGTCGAGGTTGGTTATAGTAGGGTGAGGGGCCTCTGGATCCAAACCAGGCTCTGGACTCAACCGTCGCAACATTTTCTTTCTTCTTCTTCCCGAGCACACCCCCGGTGCCGCTCTAGATTGCTTAAGTGGTTGCTTTGATTGCTGAGTAACTCATGATCTTGTTGGACTTAAGTCCTTCCTAGATCAAGCCGCCCATTTTCACAACCTCATTGAAAGACTTGCCAATCGCTGTTACCAAGTGACCAAAATAAGTCGGCTCCAAAGCTTGCAAAAAGTAATCAACCATCTCTCCTTCTTTCATTTGAGGGTCGACCCTTGCAGCTTGTTCCCTCCAACAGAAATCATATTCTCTAAAGCTCTCTTCATGTTTTTTCTCTAGTTTTATCAATGACAGATGATCTGGAATGATTTGTAGATTGTACTGGAAGTAGCCGGCGGATACTTATGCCAAGTCATCCCTGGTGTACCACCTACCATGGTCCTGTCGTGTATACCATTCTAATGCAGACCCGCTCAAACTCTTGCTGAAGTATGCCATCAGTAACGCATCCTTTCCATCCGCCCCTCTCATTTTGCTGCAAATTCCTCGCAAATGCGCCACCAGATCACTATGCCCGTCATACAGATCAAACTTAGGCATCTTGAACCCTGCTGGTAGCTGAACATCTGGGAATAAACATAAATCCTTATACGCTACGCTGACTTGGCCGCCCAAACCTTGCATATTCCTGTAAGATTGCTCCAGGCTTTTTACTTTTGGAAACATTTCTTCCTGCTCCGGATTCTTGGGTTGATTTTCAGGTTCTGCGGAGATACCAAGTTGAGTATGGTAAATGTACGGTTTAGGTGCTTTGAAGGTGGGTTCGGGAGGGTAATATTGATTATCCTGCATTTGGAACACAGGCTCACTGGAAGACCTGTGGAGTGGGGCTGGTGCAGGTGCCACAAAGACAGGGGTAATTGGTGGAGGGTATGGAACTGTTTTTGGGATTCGTGGTATTTGGGAGGTGGTTCCCTAATGATGTTGAAAATTTGGGGATAAGTCCGAAACAAGCTACTCCAGAGATTGGGTGGGTATTGGGAGGAAAGTAGGGTTAGCAAGATAGGCTGGTGGTGGCTAACCCTTCGTCCAGGCCTGGTACATCTCAGCCATTTGCTATTTCAACTTATACATCTCATCTTTCATAGCTTGCATGTCTGCCTCTTCTACCTCAGCGCTTCCTTCTCTATCGGGGCTAGACATGATCACTGGTATTGGTCCCTTTGATCTAGTTTGATAATGGTAATGTACCAGTACGCTCTAGGTAAACTAACTGTTTGGATTCTATGGACCAGCAACAAACTTGTTAGTTTTTAGAGTTTGACATATATGCAATCGCACGTTGGGATGCAATGCACCTAGGAAGTTAACCATTTCTATCATGCATTTGCTTCCGTTGCGTGCGTCATTCCGGCTTTTCACAATTGTACCCCCCTTTTTAACATCTCTCAAACTTTCCCTTATTTTGGTTATTTTCATTTTCCCTTTATTTTCTTTTTCTTCTTTTTAGTGGTGGTCGAATCTTATGTGGATTGCCTACGTATCATCTCCTCGCATGAATCAGACCATGCGTAGTTCTGGCTGATGTAAAAATACGTAGCAATATTTTCCACAAAGCAACTGTTTGTACTACGACACATGGAAAAAGTGTACAAACTTCGAAAAGATAATAAAGCAAACTTGTAAAGGACCGACTGACAGGCTTACAAATTTCAACAAGAACAGTATAGACTCAATACAAAATCAAGAATACATCAATGACTCGAAATTCCCTGGGGGCCGCGAGGCATCATTCAGCCTTGCTGCGGGCCTTGGTGCAAGATCCCTTTAAAGATTCTCTAGATCATTCATTATTTGTTTGACGAATGTCATCACTGCCACAAAAATGGTGGTACGGGTCATGTTTTCGCACACTCGACATTTTGTCGTAATGTAATGAGTGATGTTTCTGACCCCTTCTCTTATCCTGTTCTTTTCCTGCAGTAGCCATCCTATCTGTTGATCTCGTGTTTCCAGCACTCGAGAGTTGTGAAAGAGTTTATCTTGGAACTTATGCATTTGTTCCTCCGTTCGTGCCATCAGGTCGTAGCAGTGTTTCCTATTTGCTCTGAAATCTCTAGCCTGCCTGACTACCTTATCTTCGAGAGTGACCATTCTTTCTCTCAGGATGGTGATGGTCCCCTCGTAATCTTTCTTTATCTGCTGCATATGAAGTGCCCGCTACTTTGCCCCCTTGTCCATCTGGCCCGGATCCTTGTCAGAGTAGCTTCTAATTTTTCCAAGTCCTCTTGACATTCGAGGGCTTTCTTTTCCAGACTATCTATGAGTTTATCATCAACCTGACTCCTTTCTGAATTTTTTGCAGTTGTCTTCATCTTTTGAATCTGGGCTTGGAGTGCTTGATTCTCTTGTGCCCATTTAACCCTTTCCTGCTCAAAATCAGCCTGTTGTATGTCCATGGCAGCTTCCAGTATTCCCTTATCTTCCTGTAAAATGTCATTACGAGATCGGAACTCTCGCGCCACTTCCTTTAGCATTTCTAACCCTGAACTCTATCTCTTTTTCCCAGTCTATTGCATGCCTTACAGATCTTTCGGGTCTTTGCTCGGGTATAGCCTGGTTATGAAACCACTCAAGGTATGCAAGGCTTACTTCCCCTCGTTCGCGGTCTGCTACCATTTCATCTATATTAGAAAATCACCACCAAACCAAACCATTTGTGCATAAGACTCCTTTGGGGGTTCCTCTCCTGTGAATTCCCATGCGAATGGACGCATGTCCTCGGTCGGGGGCCTCTTTTGTTCTCTCCCTAGCTGACGCATGACACATAAGGGTGCGTATGGTTGGAAACCTTTGAAACCCATGAGTATGTAGAATGGGAGATATGTCGACATGTGTATGACCTTGGCAGAATGGAACCAATAATAGTTCCAAGTGAGTTTATCCGCATCCAGTGAACCAAGTAATTCCTGCCATGCCCTCACTCCATTTGGAAGATTACAACTTGCGGCCCTGCTTGGATGACAACAAATGTAATTCAGCCAGTTTTTATTGAAATTTATCAATATTGGATGATGATAAAGATGCTCTATGAACCACATCTGCAGCAAAATGTTGCATCCCTCGAAGTAATCTCCACCTTCTTGGCATTGGGTCAAAGCTCGAAAAATGTCTCCTAGAATCATAGGAAGAATGGTATGTTCCACGCTACTTTGTAAATATGAGACTACCGCCAATAATCGAATTTCGATGCGTCCATCACGCTCTGGAAAGACTATGGTCCCTAGATACCAAATCATGAATGCAAAGCTTCTCAACTCCCTTCAAGCGTCGTAACTTAGCTGGTTGGCAAATTCTGTGCCTGAGAATTTCTCAAATCCTTTCTCGTCCCCAAACCTGTCATAGAGGTATTCTAATAAAACCCTGGCTTCATTTAAGCAACCCATTGGGATTTGACGAAGGCACAATTTCTTCAAAAAGTTTTTCACACCCACTTTCCTTGGAGCGCCAGGCTTTTTCATGTGAAGGTCTATCCCCAATCCCGTGAACCCACCTAATTCTTCCAATGTATGCGTCATTTCATAATTTTTGAACCTGAAGACATTGTTTGTTGGGTCCCAAAAGCCCACCAAAGCCTCAATCAAATCCCTGTTAGGCTCAACTCCCATGATGCTGGTGAGGAACTTGAGGTGTTTAAATACTTTATTTCGTTCCCAGGTAGCAAAACTAGCCCACCAATTACAGAGACTACTCAGGGTCTTATCTCGGATCATGAACATAGGAGGTGTTTCGTCCCTTGCCCTTTTCTAGCCAATTCTTTGTGGAGAACCCATGGTGATCCTAGATAAAATAAAAAAAAGGTTAAGACTCTCCTAAACCATATATAGATTATGACCATGTTTCTTTTTCTTTTTTTTTCTTTTATATGAAGAGAAAATCATCATTTTTTCTCGCCATTTTAAAAATATTCGGTTTCGTCAACACGGCCTTTCAGCACTTGAAGAAGATTTAAAGGCTGTGTTTTGCTAACCAGAATTTTTTTTTTTTTTAAGATATGACTATAGATAGTTGTTCTTGCAAAACAGCCCTCCGGTGCCCTTTTGTAGGCGTTTGGCTATTTTATCCAAGAATGACATTACCTTTACTCATGATAAAAATAATGACATTTATTTACCCCTAAGTTTATTATTTTCAAAATAGTTGAACCCGATATGGGTTGCCTACATATCCCACATCCGGTGAGAATCAAACTTATGTAGTTCAGCCAAATAAACAAACTATTTTTTGAAAACAAAACCCTTTGTTTTCATTTTCCATTTTTTCTCAAAAATTCTGCAGAGTTTCGGTACTATTTGGACATTGATTTTTTTTCTTCATTTTTTTTCTTTTCTTTCAAAATAGGTGATTAAGTCTCTTAACCTTCTACAGTGCTATATTTTTTATTTTTTTATTTTTTTCAAATTTTTTCAATATTCAAAAGCCGGTCAGCATGCAAGTCCAAAGCAAATAAATGCACAAATAGCAAGTAAGATGCATTAGGATGGTCTTTTCATTTCAGGTACACCTGTCCTAGACAGATCCAACTCCTGTGTTGAATCTCCAAGGTCAAATGCACGTGATGCCAACAAAACGTTCCTACTAGGGATCCGACATGAGGCTTTATCATTCTAGGTTAAAATCTTATTGGAGAAAGTATCTAGACTGGCTTACTCGAGCGAACAACTCGAGCCGAGGAGGGTCAGCGTACCGGTAGCATTGCTTTCCGGCTTAACTGGTAGTGCTCACCGCCTAAAACATGGGTGACTAAAATCCTTCATCGGGTGCCAAGCACCTCAGCTATCTTAAAGAAAGCGGGCTATGTCAAGCAAATGCCTAATTTTTATTTCAAGAAGACTCAGAGGGGTGCAGAAGAAGACAGTTTATATACACAGTTCAAAAATTATCAAAGTGGTAAAAAGCAATATTTAGCACATTTAAGATAACATGTAATAAAGATCAGATAATAAATAATCCAAATACAACAATTATTCCAAGCTCGAATTCTTGAACCCTGAACTAGTGGTTCTGGGTTCCGTCCGTAGCAGAGTCGCTAGAGCTGTCACACCTCCTTTTTCACTCCACCCCGAAAGGGGTAGAATAAAGTGAGTTTTTCCAATTAAAGTACAATCGAATCGGGATTATTTATTAAAGATTCAGAGTCGCCACTTCGGAGATTTATGGTGTCCCAAGTCACCGGTTCAAAATCCCAAATCAAGGAAAAGAATGACTCTGTTTAATAGTCCGCGAACCAGAAATCCGAGTAAGGAATTCTATTAACCCGGGAGAAGGTGTTAGTCATTCCCGAGTTTCATGGTTCTAGCACGGTCGCTTAACTGTTATATTCGGCTTAATTATCTGATTTTAAAACAATTATGAACTGTGTGTGAATTTTAACTTTAATCGCTTTCATTATTATTATTTTTTAAAGAGAATTGCAACGTTATTAAAACACATCTCGAGACATGCTACATAATGCACCCGTAGTTTTTAACATATTTTAATATCGTTAAATTTTGGATTTGAGCCACATAAATATGTATCCAAATTTAGGAAAGTAGTATTATTAAACACACGCCTAAAGCAACTACGCATTTTCACTTTTGCGAGGGCCATAGAATTTGCTAAATGGCACGACTCGGAATATAGGATCAATTCAAAATTAAATAAAATAATGGCCACTCGATTGTTATTATTATTTTTTTGTTTGGCATGGCACACCTCAATCTACTCTAATTTTTAGAAGAGAGTATTAGTCACACTTGGAGGGTCATAAACTATGTTTTGCCTAATATAGCACACCTCTAATCTACCCTTTAAAAGAATACCTAATTAATTAAGGACAAGGTTTAAGGGGATTACAATCATTCCAAAATGAAGACCAGACTTGATCCATTTAATTAAATAGACTGCCTAAAGTGGAAATTGCTAAAAATGACCATGGTAAGCCGGGTTCAATTTGACTTGAAGCAGCCCAATGCCAACGGAGCGGGTCCAAATTGAACCAGAAAAAGGGCAGAAGGTTACGTTCAAGCAATCACGTAAGGGAAGTGTTTAATTTATAGAAAGATGCCTTTACAACTGATTTCAAATCTACAGATTCTTACCTAAATTAAATGACCACAAAACTAAAACACCTAGTGTCTACAGGATGTTTATGCAAACAAACATGTAATCCTATAATCTATTCTTATGTTCTCACAATATTTCCCAAATTCCGAATTTAAACTAACATTCAAGTGAAATAGCAAAACTTTGAAGTACTCGAAGGAATCAATATTAGTATAGGTTAAACTCTGGGTTAATTCTACACCTCATGCACAATAGACGTTCGATTATCAGAGCTTGATCAAAATACTATTGAACTACCAGATTCACGCACACTAGACCAATGATAGGACCTGATAGTATCCTCAGCTATCCTGAACTACAAACTAAATCATATTGATGAGATTAAAAAATACACAGTTCTTCAGTGAGCTTAAGCACTCATCACTTAAGGAAATTAAGGGGAGGGAGGGAGGAACTAAGAGCCAACACACAAATCATTTCCAGTAATAGTTGCAAATCGATTATAAACCTAAATTGAACAAAAGGGGTGCAGTAAGCAAAACAAAACGTATCTTATAGAAAACTGAATATACTCTCATGCTTCAACATCTTCGCATCAATTCATTTTCACCAATTTTCATTTCACAACCAACATGGTTACAAGAGGTGAACGTGGAAGTGGAAAGAAATAGAATCGAAGTATCACCCACAGAATAGGGGTTAGCAACAGCAGCAGAACTGCTCTCTAATTCAATGGAACGGTGATTCAACAGCTCAAACCCAGACAAATGCAGTTCAAACAAACCCAAAACAAGCTTCAGATGCAATCAACCAATAAATACCAGATATGACCTCGATGACCAAACCTCAAGTAATCTCAAAGTCCAGAACAAGAAAAAAATGATCCAGGGGAAGGAAATTTCAACTTGTAAAGCCAAATATCAATGAAACAGTAATTTCGGCCTGTCTTTCTGTATTTTCCTCCCTTTTTCCTCAAATATTTTCAATGTATATTCTGTATATTAGTGTATATCCGAATGTCTATCAGAATACTCAATGCTCTCAACCTCCATCTTTCTTAAGGTCTGAAACCTGTCTTTAAAGACTAGAACTAGTCCCCTTTTTTCAAACCTTGCACTTTTCAGCCTGTATATTCCTTTCCCATGTGCACCTTAAGCCTTTTATTATTAAACCCATGCTTGTTTCTAATTTCCCACTAACAAAGACACCAGACAGGGTGTGTTTTTGCACTACTGACCCTTTTTTTTATTAAACAAATCGTTAGTTTAGTGGTCCATTGATATTCAACTGGAAGACCAATAAAACTGAATAATTTTTAGGTTTTAATTCCCAAAATACCCCCTGAAACCCCTGTTAATCACCCATTGAAGTCGGGCATCTTCCTGGTCCAGTTGCCCCAAGTTAATGGGCCAGGTAAACCCAATTCAGTTATTTCCTAGACGGTTCAATCTTTAAAAACCAACAAAGATCAAAAATGGAAAAAATGAAACAACTTTGATCTTTCAATAAAATTTGCATGAAATTATTCAAAAAATACTATTATGTGAGGTTAACCAACTGAGCAATAAAACAAAAACTAAACGGCATCAACAAACAAACTTTTAATTCGAAAGATAAGCTAACTAAAAAAACACAGAATAGAAACTATCAAAATAAACATTCTAAAAAAAGAAAGGAGTAGAAAGAGATAATTAAAAAATGGGATAAATAAATGAAAATAAAAAAACTTACCTCTAAATGTTCCAACACTGCCCTGAATTAAGCTTCTATTTTCCTTGAATTTGTGGCTGGGATAGTCCTTAATCGAGTGCTCCCGAATGAGAACACCCAACTAAGGTCGATCTCGACCTCAAACCTTTATGTACTCAATGTTTTGGAGTTTGGGATTTTAGGGTTCGTTTCTGATCTAATATTCAAGAAGTTCGAACAACATTCAAGGAAAACTAAGTATGGATTTGGGATGAGGGTGATGAGGTGGTTATAAGGTGTGATTTTGGTATCGATTGGGTAAGCTAGGGTTTTTGACTGCATTCCAATTGAAGATTCGAGACGTTTGGCTATGATTCGAAAGGAGATGAGGGTGGATCCGGGAGGGGGAGGTCAAGGTGAATCGATGGTGTAAAACTGGAGGTGTTTGGACGCCGATCTCCGGCAGAGGCAATTTCCGACCGGTGTTTTACGGTGGAGGCGATTTTCGGCCGGCGGTTTACGGTGGAGGGTGGTGGTGAGTTCCTAGGGTCTCTAGTGGGTGTCGAAATGGATATGGGGGGGTTTGGCCTTGGGGTGGGGTGTGGTTTTAACGTATATACTAGGAAGGGGGATAGATCCCGGCCGTTCAATCTGATGATATCAACGGTTTGGATCATTTTATTAATGGAAACGCCATCTTTTTGTTATCATCAGTAACGGAGCGGTCTTTGGATGGGGATAGGTCGGGGCATGGGGATCTTACAGGACCGTTTGATCAAATGAAACGAACGGTTCAGATCAACAAGCCTGAAACGGCGTCGTTTCTTCGATGCTGGAGGCGTACTGGACCGTTCGATCTAAGAAGATCGACGATCTGGATTGAGTGTGACCAAAACGACATCATTTGGGGTGAGGGCAAGGCTGGACCGTGTATGGGGCTAGGTTTGGGCTGGTTTGACTGTGAAATTGACTGGGCCTAGGGAATTTGGCCCAGTTCCTTTTCGTTATAATTCTTTCCCTCTTCTTTTATTATTTTTCTCAAATTATTTTCCTACAATTATAAAACCAAATTAACTTTAAAAATGCTAATTATCTCTAAACAATAATTATCACAAATAATTAAATACCAAAATCACACAATTGAACATCAAAAATGCAAAAATGCATTATTTTTATGTTTTTCCTTTAACTTGTAAGTAATTTACTATTTAACCAAAAATTATAAAATTAATTCCTAAATGAAAATGCAACCTATTTTTGTATTTTCTTATTAAGTGATCAAATAGACATGCACACACACGAATACAAACAATAACTGAAAACCACAAAAATTCACAAAATTACACAAAAAGGAAAATTATTTTTATTTTGAATTTTATGGGAATGATTCGTATAGGCAAAAATCACGTGCTCACAACGCCATTACCAAATGGACTGATGATTGCCAGAAAGCCTTCGACAGAATCAAGGAATACCTATCAACGTCGCCAGTTTTGGTTTTGCCCGAACCAGGTAGACCTCTATTTCTCTACCTTGCAGTATTGGATGGGGCATTCGGTTGTGTTATGGGACAATATGATGAAACGGGGAGAAAGGAGCAGGCCATCTACTATCTCAGCAAGAAGTTCACCCCGTACGAGGCCCAGTATTCTCTGTTGGAATGCACATGTTGTGCTCTGACTTGGGTAGCTCAGAAGCTGAGGCACTATTTCTGTGCCTATACCACTTACCTCATATCAAGAATGGATCCGCTGAAATATATCTTTCAGAAGCCCATGCCCACTGGCAAACTAGCCAAATGGAAAATCCTACAGAGCGAATTTGACATTGTCTACGTATCTCAAAAGGCAATCAAAGGACAAGCCTTGGCAGTTCATCTCGCCCAGAATCCCGTGGATGGAGAATATGAGCCTCTAAAGACGTATTTTCCTAATGAAGAGGTATCTTTCATATGAGAAGATATTGCAGAATCCTATGATGGTTGGAGAATATTTTTCGATGGAACAGCAAATTTCAAAGGAGTTGGCATATGAGCAGTCCTAGTATTAGAAACCGGCCAGCATTATTCGGTATCTGTCAAACTCAGGTTCCCATGCACCAACAACATGGCCGAATATGAGGCCTGCATCTTAGGGCTCAAGCTGGCCATTGATATGAACATTCAGGAGTTACTAGTGATTAGGGATTCAGATTCGCTCATACATCATATCACGACCCCATTCCCGGTCGTGATGGAGCCCAACACAATTTCTAGGCAAGCCCGACCATATAACACTCACAACTCAATCACACATCCCATTACCAGTTTATAGCATTAATTTAACGGTTTAACAAGTCTATTTACAAATAAGTTAGATAGACAGTATGAAACACTGACATAACTAATATCTCCCAAAGATCTGGGATCATGAGTCTAGAGCCTCTAATAACACAGAGTAATAAATCCTCAGTAATACTGATGTCCTAAAATGCGGAAAGGTAAAAGCGGTAGGGGAGGAGTCGGGTCCTGCGGACGTCAGGCAGCTACCTCGACAACTCCTGAAAAACTCTGAAGGCAGCAAATAGCTCGACTATGCTCATGGGACACCTGAATCTGCACACATGGTGCAAGGAGTAAAATGAGTACTTCCAACTCAGTGGTAATAGACATATATAATGGCTGACAGTAAGAAATCCCAAAATATAACAATGCAAATCTATAACCAAAAATTTACACATTTAACGGTGGAACAACATCAGGTAATGACAGGTAAAACAGATAGACATCGATGCATGAATTCAATGCAGTGCACATGACCGCTGCATCGCGCAGCCCGATCCATTTGGGTACCCGCGCTCACTATGGGGGTTCAGAGTCCGGAGGGGCTCCTACAGCCCAAGCGCAATATCATCGTAGCATTCGCTGTGGCGTGCAGCCCGACTCACACTCAGTCCAGATATATGCATGTAAGCCTTACAGGCACAGTCAAGTTTATCATTTTCAGTTCCAATTATTAGGAAATTATAGATTAAGTGTTTCAAACTTTAGAAATTTACTAATCATTTTGAGAGAGTGTTTAACTCAGGACTGATATCATGAAAACATGCTAAGCATCATGGAAATAGTGATAATAATCCCTAAGGGATCCAATTAATCGGCACGCAACCCAAATATACTCAACAATCCAAGTAGGATGTTTACCAATCAATTTTTAGTCAATAACACAGTATGAACATCACTCGGACGGACTAAGCCATAGTCCTCGACCACAATCGATCAAAACACCGACCTAAACACCTCCGAATGACCCGAAATTTTGTACATACATTCAAAATCACATAACGAAGCTACAACAACTCTCAAAATTCCATTTCGACCCTCGGATCAAAATCTCACCTATCAACCGGAATTCGCCAAAATTCTAACTTCGCCAATTCAAGCCTAATTCTACACCGGGCCTCCAAAATCAATTCCGATTGCGCTCCTAAGTCACAAATCACCTCCCGAAGCTAACCGAATCGCCAAAAATCACATCCGAGCCCTCTAACTCATAATTTAACGTCCGGTTGACTTTTCCAACTTAAGCCTTCCTTAAAGAGACTAAGTGCCTCATTTCTTATCAAAACCAATCCTAATCAACTCTCACACACCACATACCAATAATGAAATATTAATAAGCAATAAACGGGAAAAATGGGGCAGCAACACAAGAGACGACGGGTCGGGTCGTCACATCCTCCCCAACTTAAACAAACGCTCGTTCTCGAGCGTACCCAAAGTTGTCTTAGAAGCCAACCAATAGCTAAATGACCTTACCAAGCATATACCCGGGGTGATCCCTCGTCACCCTATCTTACATAGGTCCGATAATACAACTCCGCTGAAATTTCACAGTCCATCTAGGCCATAAACCGTAGAACCACATTGCACCTTTCGAAATCATACTCAAAATCAGAACCTCACGTCAATATTCAGAATAATCTCGAACCAGCTATAATAACCATGTCTGCGACCTCAAGTGAACTCATGCAATATACCACACAATCCAACATTCGAAACGATAGTCACTATTCGCAGCAGTTGCCCCCAATACTCAATTACCGATAGGAACCTCTTATTAGCTAAAGTCTTATTCCATCACTTTCATATACTGCCAACGATAAATAAAATATGCGATAAACCGTAACCATTCCTCAGGTCACCCATACATGAAG
>MU680422.1:82151-99987 GCA_026770625.1 Nicotiana glauca | reverse complement strand
TCACAATGTGATATACCGGGGTTTCAAACCCTCAGGTCATCATCTACATCTATTACTCACCTCAAACCGGCCACAAGACTGGTCTGCTATGCCTTTTCCTCTCGAATCCACCTCCTCACACGTCGAATCTGGCCAAAACCACAACGAATACATTACAATAGGCTAAAGAAACATAACCCAATCAAAAGAATTCGAAAAACACCAAAAATCACAAAGTTGTCAAAACCCCAGCCCTGGGCCCACTTCTCGAAAAATTACGAAATTCATATCACCGGATTCCTCGTCTCGCCACGAGTCCATACATACCAGGAACTCCCAAATCCGAGCTCAAATGACCCATCAAATCCCAATTTTATATTCTCAAAATCCCAAGCCCTAATTCATCCATTTTAGGCTTAATTCCATGAATTTCTAAGTACATTTATCAATAAAAATGAGTTTTAGGTTCAATAATCTTACCTCCAATCATTCATCCTTGAATCCCTCTTCAAAATCGCCTCAAAGCTCTCAAAGCTCGCTCAAAAATAGAGGAGAATACATAACCCTCGCGGATGAAATGTTTCAATAAAATCCTTTATGACCAGCCCAGATTCTGTTTTCTACGGTTCTCAAAACCACTTCTGCGGTATCGCTTCCGCGTCCAATATCCACTTCTGCGGTTTTCACTTAATTTCCCCATGACCGCTTATGCGACAAGAAACTCGCTTCTGCGGATCCCCAAGTCCGCTTCTGCGGCCAAAAGTCCGCTCCTGCGAAACTTCACAACCCATACCAACATCGCTCCTGCGCTCCCTTACCCGCTTCAGCGGAACCGCTTATGCGGTCCATTTCCGCAGAAGTGGAAATACCAGATGACAAAAATCACAGACCTGAAGCAACTTTAAAAACTCTCGTTTTTAACACTCGATCTTACCCCGAGGCCCCCGGGACCTCAACCAAAAACATAGACATTATCTAATACCCTATCCAAACTTGATCGAATCATCAAAACATTATCGTTAACATCAAAATCCTCAATTTTCATCAAATCAAAGCCAAAGTTTCTTAAAAACTTCCGAATTGCACAATCGATCAAAAAACCGACCTAAACACCTCCGAATGACCCAAAGTTTTGAACATACATCCAAAATCACCTAACGAAGCTACAGCAACTCTCAGAATTCCATTCTGACCCTCGGATAAAAATCTCACCTATAAACCGGAATTCGCCAAAATTCTAACTTCGCCAATTCAAGCCTAATTCTACATCGGGCCTCCAAAATCAATTCCCATCGCGCTCCTAAGTCACAAATCACCTCCCAAAGCTAACTGAATTGCCGGAAATCACATCCGACCCCTCTAAGTCATAAGTCAACATCCAGTTGACTTTTCCAACTTAAGCCTTCCTTAAAGAGACTAAGTGCCTCATTTCTTATCAAAACCAATCCCAATCAACTGTCACACACCACATACCGATAATGAAATATTAAAAAGCAATAAATGAGAAAAATGGAGAAGAAACACATGAGATGACGGGACGGGTCGTCACACATCAGGTCCGAGAAGAATGGGCAACCAAGAAGTCCAAGATACTCCCTTATTTGCATCATGTACAAGATAGTTGAGGAAGAGATTCACAAAGATAGAGTTTTAGCATGTCCCTAGAGTCCAGAATGAGTTCGCCGATGCATTGGCTACCCTATCATCCATGATACAGCACCCGAACACAAATTTCATTGACCCTATTCCTAAGAAGATCCATAATCAGCCGGCTTATTATGCTCATGTCGAAGAAAAAGCAGATGAAAAACCTTGGTTTCATCATATCAAGGAATATCTAGCAACAGGGGAATATCCAGAACCTTCAAACGCTACTCAAAAGCACACACTTCGAAGGTTATCCAACAGTTTCTTTCATAGTGGAGGAATCCTATACAGGAGGACTCCTGATTTGGGATTATTAAGGTGTGTCAATGCAAAGGAAGCATCCAGGCTATTGGAAGAAATTCATGCAGGGACCTGCGTCCTACATATGAACGGTTTTGTCTTAGCCAAGAAAATATTTTGAGCTGGCTATTTTTGGATGGCTAAGGAGACGGACTGCACCTGGTACGTCCGAAAGTTCCATCGCTGTCAGATACATGCAGATAGATAAAGGTGCCTCCTAATGAGCTTAATGCGACAAGTTCGCCATGGCCGTTCGCCACTTGGGGAATGGATGTTATCAGACCTATCGAGCCTGCTGCATCAAACGGACACAGGTTCATTCTAGTGGCAATTGATTATTTTACCAAATGGGTTAAAGCGGCATCATACAAGGTAGTGAGTAAGAAAGTCGTGGCAGACTTTGTACGCGACCGTATCATTTGTCGGTTCGGCATCCTAGAGTCAATCATTACTGATAATGGTCCCAATCTCAACAGTGACCTGATGAAAGCAATGTGTGAAACATTCATGATCAAACACAAGAATTTTACAGCCTACAGACCTCAGATGAATGGAGCTGTAGAAGAGGCCAACAAGAATATCAAAAAGATACTGAGGAAAATGATAGAAAAATATAAGCAGTGGCACAAGAAGCTATGATTTGCTTTATTGGGGTACCGCACCACAGTTTGCACATCAATCAGAGCAACTCCCTACATGTTGGTTTATGGTACCGCGACAGACATTACCGCTGAGGTAGAGATTCCCTCCCTGAGGATTATACAGGAAGCGGAACTTGAAGACGCAGAATGGGTAAAGAGTCGATACGAGAATTAAGCCCTTATATATGGAAAAAGAATGAACGTCATTTATCATGGTCAACGTTATCAGAACAGAATGTTTAGAGCCTTCAACAAAAGAGTCAAGCCAAGACAATTCATACCGGGGCAGCTGGTGTTAAAGAAAGTTTTCCCGCATCAAGATAAAGCCAAGGGGAAATTCTCCTAACTGGCAGGGTCCGTACATGGTCCATCGAGTTCTAACAGGAGGAGCCCTCATACTTGCAGAAATGGATGGAGAAGTTTGGCAAAAGCCGATCAATTCAGATGCAGTGAAGCGATACTATGTGTAACCATTATGATTTGTTTATGATGTAATTTGAACTATGTCTGACCTGATTTCCATTTAAGAGGGACACATAGGTAGCCTTATGGGTTCAGTCACAATTCAATAAAAATTTCATTTTCCCCGCTATTGGAAACTGGGGTAGAATTTTGAGGAGGACCCTCAAAATTTCGAAGTTGATCTTCAGTCATTCACCAACACGTAGTCGTCAGAAGCACCAGCCCAGTAAACTAGGTAGAATTTTGAGGAGGACCCTCAAAATTCCAAAGCGGGAGAGGTTGCAATGTCTTGAACCGCGTCGCAGTCGTCGGTTCAACTAAAAGAAAACTTTTTTTAGTTATATGATTATGTTACATTTTTTACTAAATCATGCATGTCCATTATCAAAATTGTTTTGTTTAGCAAATGCTACCCCAAGGATATGCACAGTATCACCGAAACAAGGGCCAAGCAGGACAAGCGGGGTCCACGGGAGGACGAACTAACCTTCCCCTTTTTTTTGCAGAACTCATAATTTTTCTTTGGATGCAGGCACTCAAGTCGTAACATCATCAGATATATCTATACACTCATACTCTTCGGGAATATAACTCTCCGAATCATCACCTAGTTACAATTGCTATCCGTACACGACATCCCCAGCAGCCACATCATAGCAATCGACTATCAGTTATAAAGCTATCAGCTAAGAGATTTGACCATTACTTGCCTTTTACATTTCTTGCATTGCATAGGGCTAGCTTTCTACCTTCCGAGACTAAGCATTGTCTCCATTTGCATTTCCCTGCATTGCATAAGGCTACCTTTCTGCCTTCCGAGACTAAGCATTGTCTCCATCTGCATTTCTCTGCATTGCATAAGGATACCTTGCTACCTTCCGAGACTAAGCATTGTCTCCATTTGCATTTCCCTGCATTGCATAAGGCTACCTTTCTGCCTTCCGAGACTAAGCATTGTCTCCATCTGCACTTCTCTGCATTGCATAAGGCTACCTTTCTTCCTTCCAAGACTAAGCATTGTCTCCATTTGCCTTTCCCTGCATTGTATAAGGCTACCTTTCTGCCTTCTGAGACTAAGCATTGTCTCCATCTGCATTTCTCTGCATTGCATAAGGATACCTTTCTACCTTCCGAGACTAAGCATTGTCTCCATCTGCATTTCCCTACATCGCAGAAGGCTACCTTTTTGCCTTCCAAGACTAAGCATTTTCTCCATCTGCATTTCCCTGCATTGTATAAGGCTACCTTTTTGCCTTCCGAGACTAAGCGTTGTCTCCATCTGCATTTCTCTGCATTGCGTATAGCTACCTTTCTGCCCTTCTAGACTAAGTGTGGTCTCCATCTTCATTTCTCTGCATTGCATAAGGCTACCTTTCCGCCCTTCGAGACTAAACATTGTCTCTGTCTTGCAAGACCGAAACGTCGCCACTTTATCTCTCTTGCGTGGCTGAAATATCGCCACTTTATTTAAATCTCGCATCGACTAAAATATCGCCATTTCATTTAAATCTCGCATCGGCTGAAACATCACCACTTCATTTAAATCTCGCATCGGCTGAAATATCGCCATTTCATTTAACTCTCGCATCGACTGAAATATCACCATTTTTTATTTAAGTCTTTACATCGGCTGAAATATCGCCACTTCATTTAAATCTCGCATCGGCTGAAATATCACCATTTCATTTAAATCTTGCATCGGCTAAAAATCGCCATTTATATTTACACTTTACATCGGCTGAAATATTGCCATTTTTATTTTAATCTCGCATCGGCTGAAAGATCGCCTTATATATTTACACTTTACATCGGCTGAAATATCGCCATTTTTATTTTAAATCTTGCATTGGTTGAAATATTGCCACCTTCTGCATTTCATGGGCTGAAAGATCTCCAAGTTATCCAAGGGCGTCATTGTTCGGATGCACCATTTTCATAGCCCGAGAATGCCATGCCATGGCCTGAGGACCCCACTTTTATCTTTTGCATATATTAAAGGGTAACATAGTTCAGAGGCATCATCCTTATAGCCCGAGAACATCATTTCATAGCCTGTGAATCCTTCATGGCCCAAGACGTCATGGTCCGAGGACGTCATCGTAACCGTCCAAAGACAACATTCATGGTCCAACAGGAACTTGCATCACGTTTAAATTTACGCACAATGTATGTTGGTATTATTCATTTGCAGGTTTACCGACTATCAACATCCGTCTCAGCAGGAGTGATCCCGCTCCAGTCTCCGTAGCCTATCAGACTTCAACCACCTTTCTCAATCTAAACATCGCGTCCGCTCTTTTCAAAAACCTCCATCGGCGTATTCCGTCAACGGACCCTGAACTACATATGACCTGATTCCTATAAGACCAAGGACATGCAGGCAACTTAGGAACCAGAGCTCGGTCAAAACTTTTCAAATCATTTCTTTCAGTTAAAATTGGCCATCATATGTTTACCCGACAACTCTTTCATCCTTCTCGGGTAAAGAGGGACATCAGTTGATACCCAATTTTTTTCTATGTATTTTTATACTCAAAATATTCTCAAAATAGGATGTGTATGCACATATAAGCATACTCAAGAGTTTTGGTATTTTTCCCTAATTTTTAAGAATTTTTAAAATTAATTTATTATCTATTTTAGTAGTACAAAACTAGTAATTATTCCCAAAAAATTATCCTTTTTATGATTAACCTATTTTATTGTCATATTTACACCAAGATATAATTAAGGTAATTATTTGCATATTTTTAAAAAAACTTTGGTATTTTCTAAGTTGAATTGCATAAATTGCAATTATAGCCTGAATTATAATTAAGAGCATTTTATAATTGTAAAATTATTTCCAATATTTTTATATTAATATTTAGACATAGTTAATTAGTTCAGTACCTTTAATTTGTTTTTAAAATTTTTTAAACTATTTTATAAAAAATAAATGAGGGAAATTGACTATTTAACAAATAGCCCTTTATTGTTTCAATTTTGGCCAATTTAACCACACCCCTATCAGATTTAATTGACCTAATACCCAATTAAATTTGCCCCAGCCCAATCCCTAATATAACCCGGCCCAGCTCCGATTTAATCTGAGCCGTTGATCAAATAAGAACAATGGCCCAGATCATTTTTCCTTAATTAAATTCTAACCTAACCCTCTGACTCCTCATTTCTCGAGACTACTCTCTCTCTCTATCTTGTATCTTCCTCTCCTCCTTCTCTCTAGAACCTTCTGGTTCTTCTCCAATGGCTTTCACCATCTCTCCGGCCACCTCCAGCCTCGCCTCTTTCGACCACCAACCGCCGTGAAGCCTTCTCTCAGCGGTTCTCTCCATCCCTGAGGTCTTCTCCATACAAGATGGTCACTAAAGTTTTGCCTAGTTTGTTTCCGACCTTCTCCGTTGGGTTTTGGTTCGATGGTGCTATAAATACCATTATCCTTGAGTTTCATAGCCAGGTTTCTCTTACCTCCCACTGGTTTCTTATGAAACCCTAATCTCGACCCAAACCTCTTGAATCTCTATATTTTTTAATGCTTTTAACTCACGCCTTTATATTTTGCACTACTCTTTACTCGATCTTTACGATGGCTCAATTTTTAAACGTTTTTATTCCCTTTTTGAAACTAGGGTTTCTGAACCTCTTTTAAAATCACTTTATTTTCTAGTTTTGAGTGTTAATTCGTGACTTTCAGTACTATTTCTAAACGTTTTGCTTAAATTCTGATGAAACCCTAGCTTTATATGTTTGTGTTTATATTATTTGTCTGATTGGGTGTTCTTCTGAGTTCTTCTCTAAGTTCTATACTCTTTGCTTTAATTTTGTTGCTAGAGTTTCATAACCCTACCATTCTATGTTCTTCGCTTAGGGTTTCTTTGATTATTTACATCAGGATTTTATACTGATTATTGCAAGCCCTCTTTGAGACTGTGATACTTGCCTTATATTGTGATTCTGCATATTTTTCTTATGGTTTGGTACTGATTTCAAATTGCTTCCTCAATTTATGGGATGCTTTCCTCGATTAATACTGATTTCCTAGTTTTTTAATCTAGTTCTTTATTCTGAAAACTATTTTCTAAAATTTAAATGGTATTTTGCCCTATATGTGTGCACAAATATGCTGATTGATTTGCCTGACCTATTTCCCTAATTAGAGTATCATGTACCTAGTCTTTATTGCATATTTTATGCCATTCCATTTCCTTATATGTTCATACCAGGCTTTGTGATTTACTTCCTTTTAAATCACTGCTTATTACCGTTTGACTTTGAGTCCTCAATTAAAAGGGAGTCCATGTCCTGATTGGATTATGATTGATGCCAGTTCCTTAATTAGGAACTGCTACTTTGTTTGTTTACTCCTATTCAGTACTATAAGAACCCCCCATTCTCTTTTGAGAACGAACACATTGCATATCACAAATACACACATCAATCACATTGCTCTCTCTTATGTTATTTCCCTCCTTTTCTCTCATGCGTTGTTATTGCTCCCTACTCGTGAGTGTCATTAGCCAGCTGAAAAGCTAAGGCTAATATTGTGCTTATACTTGGCTTTTTCATTCTGCTGTGTTCTCTTATTACTTGTATGTCCTAATTAAATTCCATGCTCCAAACCAATGTGGCTATTACTACTTCAATGTGTCCTATTCCTAATTGTTTTCTGCTTATACTTCTGTTGTGCAACATGTGATTGATTCTTGGTTTACTATTGATGCTTGCATGCTCATGACTATTGCTTGTTCCTAATCTTACCTGTTA
Organism: Nicotiana glauca; assembly: GCA_026770625.1. NCBI lineage: Eukaryota > Viridiplantae > Streptophyta > Magnoliopsida > Solanales > Solanaceae > Nicotiana > Nicotiana glauca. The sequence continues at coordinate 92,194 of MU680422.1, read as the reverse complement.
TGACTACATGTTGTTACTATTGACTTTTATGCCTAAATCTGACTATTTCAAAGTGTCTTTAAACTCTTTTGATTTTGTGTACTATGCTTAGTAAGTTTGTATTGTGTCTCTGTATCCTTTGGATGTTTATGTGATCTAATTGTCCCCTTTTCCAATTATCCTTGTGTGCATCTCTCCAACTCTGTGTAAACTCTTTAAATTACCAACTTTCCTCTACTGCACTTCACACTACTCTTAGAGAACAGGTTCTACCCCCTTCGTGTGAGCATTGCTTTGGGTACCTCTGAGTACTCACTGAACTTTGACACACAAGGCTGGTAATCCCACACTGCACCTGTCCTTCATTATGCTAAAGTGTTTGGGTGCTGGTATTGGCCAGGGACCCAATGGGACCCCAGAGAGCTTTGCCTCACCCGGACCATGGCAAAGGCTGTGAAACTTGAAAGGAGTGAGGTTGGAAGACTGGGCTTGATTGAAGGCTCCCTATAAAATAACTTCTTTTTTTAATTCTTTATTACTGTAATTCAGATATTATTGGTTTGTAATAATTTATAAACGAACGATTGGGGGCTGAATAGTGAATATGGGAGGGGGGAGGTATGCATTTTTAGTTTAAATAATGGGTAGAAAACATGTTTATAGGTTTTATTAACCTATTTGTTCGATAGATAACTTGCGTAGGACATGCATTTCATATGTTAGAAATCTTGTTTTAGGTCTTTCACTCTCAGTATGTTATTGCACTCACTTCATAGTTCTGATTAATTAATAACAAGCCAAATAACTGTCATTACTCCATTGGCATATTAGAAACCATATTTTAGGTACCCCTATGTGCATTAGATATCTTGTCCCTAGGACTTCTTATCTGTTTGAATTACAGTGGTTAATTAGCATTTTAATCTAATAACCTTGCTAAAATATGGCTAAGTGGTTTAAAATGCTTCTGGAAGTACCTTATCATGCATACCTTAGAAAAATTAGAATCAGATATGCATGTCCACACTTTAAAAATAATTAGGCAATGCCTATGACGCCAAGGCAAACTTTAGGCCTAATAATAATTAATTAATCATGTTTTTACCCGTTTAAGACTAAACAGTCTCTTTTAATTTCGAACTCTGCCGCTCCCATTCTTGCTTTGACTCTCTGAAGTCCACTCTATTTTTATTAAAAAATCTTGCCCTATCTGGAAACGATTTTGAAATGGTGCATCTATTTATTCTCACTGAGTTTCTGATTTCTTATGTTTTCAAACTACTGGGTTACCATTCTCTGCCCAGAATCGTGCTATTTTACTTATCCTGCACCTCATTAAACTACTGTCACTACTTTATTTTTTTAAACCATGATTTAACAGTTCTTCTCACTATCTCAACTACTGTTACCTATTCCTGTTGTAAAAAACTCCTATCTTTGAGACCTTGAATGTGTTTGAGATATGCTAGTTATGTGTTCACTTGTGGAGGGATCTGTGAGCCTTTATTTGACTTTGTATGTTCCCTTATGTGCAGTCCTATTTGTTATGCATGTCGCTTAGCATTTTTGCCTTTAAACTTAAGGGTTCAGCCTAGTCCCTACCACATAGGAATAGTAGTCCTAAATACCATCCAGGACTTATAGGACGGGACGGGTAATAGCACGCAATAAGTAATCATGACCAACTCACACGTTTAATAACCTTTACAGGGTGGGAAGGGTAGAATATGAAGATGATGACCGATACGCTAATATCTCATGTAGCCCCTTTCCTAAGGAGTGATTACTGAATATTGAATTGATGTGATATATAATAATCATAAACCTAGGACCCTTCTCCCTTTATTTGCTTTCGTCTCTTCTATTCAAATTTTTTTTGATTTATGCCTACTTACCTTCAAAAGTTTTTTTTAACTTATTTGAAAAGTGTGAACCCATGATTGTATACTTGATTATGTGAAGTCACAATATAAAATGGTCGGGAACCACACTAGTGGATCTTGATGGGTGCCTAACACCTTCCCCTTGAAATAATTTCTATCCCTTACCCAAACTCTGGTTCTTCAAACTCAATCCCTTCCTAGCGTCCTAATGCACTTTAATCATTAGGTGGCAACTCTTCAATTCCAAAAACTCAAATCCCAAAAGGGAACGATTTGTCCTCCTAAATGTGTAAAATTGATTTCGCGAGAAAAAGAGGGCGTCGACAATGGATTCATAACATGAGGGTAATACCCTCGAAACTACACAGAACACTGAAGTTTCCCACATCAGAAAGGATTAAGACAGTTTACGGAGAGCAGTCGATCGTAAAAGAAATGTTTGCGGTCTATGAGATGATCCTGATGACTGCACTCTCGAAATCAAAGAACACAGAGCCGGATAGGAAGGAAGAAACTAAATAGCAACCATCGAAACTGGCCCCGACCGAACCGAAGAAGCAAGAAGTAGGCAAGGATGATGACTACAGAGTTTCTAGGTCATTCATCACCCCTGATGTCGAGGAGCCGGAGCAAGTCATATTGATCGAACACTTTCCCAATCGGAAGGTATACCTGGGCACGGGGTTAACTCCTAAGCTCGGGAAAAAACTCATTAAATTTGTTATTGCTAACATAGATTGTTTCGCTTGGTCCTATATTGATACGACAGGGATCCTGCTAGAAATAACCACTCATAAGCTGAGTTTGCATCCAAAGTTCCATTTGGTTAAACAGAATAGGAGGCCTCAGTTCGAAGTTAAGCACGCATTCATCAAAGATGAGGTATCCCCTTAAAATAGGTTATATTTGGGAAGTTAAGTACTCAGATTGGTTGGCTAACATAGTAGTAGTGCCTAAAAGGGAAATAAATTATGAATGTGTGTAGATTACAAATATTTGAACAAGATGTTCCCCAAAGAATCTTTTCCTTTGCCTAACATCGATCGCATGATCAATGCGACGGCTGGGCACGAGATACTCAAATTTCTCGACGCCTATTCCGGGTACAACCAAATCCGAATAGATTCGGGAAATTAATAAAAAAACTTTCTTTATCCTTAAATTCGGCACCTATTGTAATAACGTAATACCGTTTGGACTAAAAAATGTCAGTGCCACTTATAAACGCCTAGTAAATCGAATGCTCAAAGAACAAATAGCAAAATTAGTGGAAGTTTATATTGATGACATGTAAGTTAAGTTCCTGTGAGAAGAAGACCATTTGAAACATTTTTAGGAAACCTTTGACATAGTGAAGAAATACAATATGAAGTTGCACCCGGAAAAATGTGCATTCAGGGTCGAATTTTGGAAATTCCTTGGATTCATGGTGTCTAACTGAGGAATTGAGATCAATACTGATAAAATCAAAGCTATAAAAGACACACCATGGTTGAGAATATCAAGGCCGTTCAGATGCTAACCAGGCGCATCGCCGCCCTAGGCCATTTCGAGGTCTTCCGATAAGATCAATCAGTTCTTCTCACTATTGAAGAAGAAGAATAACTTTTCTTGGACCCCAAATTCCAAAAAGCTTCGGAAGAACTCAAATGATACCTTTCGAGTCCACCCTTGCTCCGTACCCCGAAGGCGGATGAGCAACATCACCTGTACTTGGCAGTATTCGAGGTAGCGGTAAGTGGAGTCCAAGTCGGGGAACAGGAAAGTCCATAATTTCCTATCTATTATGTTAGTAGAACACTAGGCGAGGTTGAAACAAGCTATCCTTACATGGAAAAATTGGCGCTCGCTCTGCTAAGCGCCTGCAAAAAGTTAAAGCCGTATTTTTAATGTCACCCCATATGTGTCGTAACTTATTACCCACTAAGGAACATAATGCAGAAACACCAGCTCTCGGGCCGATTCGCAAATGGGCCATAGAAATTAGCTGGTACGATATCGAATATCGACTCCAGACTGCCATCAAATCACAAATTTTAGCAGACTTCATGGCCGATTTTATGTCGGCCTTAATACCCAAAATCAAAAAGGAATTATTGCCAAACTCGGGGACTTCCTCAGGAATATGGACCCCCTTTATGGACGGTTCCTCGAATGCAAAGAGGTCCAGAATGAGGTCGAGTATGAGGCCATAATTGCAGGTCTCGAATTGGCTAAAAGCCTAGGGGCCGAGGTGGTCGAAGCTAAGTGTGATTCCTTCCTTGTGGTAACTCAAGTCATTGGGATGTTCGAAGTAAAAAAGGAACGAACGCGAAGATATTTAGACAAATTGCAGGTAACGCTACGTCAATTCAAGGAATGGGCCCTACAACATGTACTCTAAGATCAAATAGCGAGGCTGATGCTCTGGCTAACTTGGGGAAATCGGTTGCTGACGATGAATTTAGCTTAGGAACGATCATACAGCTCATGAAATCGATAGTGAAAGGAGGCCATGCTGAAATAAACTTAACAAGTTTAACTTGGGATTGGAGAAACAAGTATATAGACTGCTTGTAGACTCGGAAGTTGCCCTCGGATCCTAAATAATCGAGAGCTCTAAGGACAAAGACAATCACGTTCAGCCTGTTTGAAGATACTCTATTCAGAAGAATGTTCGATGGCCCACTCACCATATTGTTGGGGTTGGGAGATACCAAATATGTTTTGAGGGATGCTCACAAAGGCACCTGCGGAAACCATTCAGGGATAGAATCTTTGGTTCGTAAGATAAGCAGGGCTTGATATTACTGGATCAAGATAGGGATAGATGCAAAGGACTTTGTACGAAGATGCGATGACTGTCAGAGGCATGAACCAATGATCCATCAACCTGGAGAGCTACTATATTCGGTCTTGTCACCTCGGTCATTCATGAAATAGGAAATGGACATTGTCGGTACCCTATCGTGGGCACCTGGTAAGGCTCAATTCATACTATTTATGATTGATTATTTTTTTCTAAGTGGTTGAAGATCAAGCGTTCGAGAAGGTCCGGGAAAAAAAGGTTGTTGACTTCATTTGGGACCATATAATATGTCGGTTCGGGATACCGATCGAGATAGTGTGTGATAACGGGAAGTAGTTCATCGGCAGAAATGTGAACAAATTTTTTGTAGATCATACGATCAAAAAGATATTGTAAACACCCTATCACCCTAGCAGCAACGGACATGCAAAATCAGTAAATAAAGACATTACTTCAAAACCTAATGAAAAGGTTGACCGATGCCAGAGGGAAATAGAAGGAAAATCTTCCCGAAGTCTTGTGGGCATACCGTACAACCTCGAAATCTAGTACAGGGGTAACTCTATTTTCATTGGTCTATGGAGCCGAATCACTAATACCAGTTGAAGTGGGAGAATCAAGCCTCACGTTATGATATGCGACCGAAGAATCAAATGTCGAGGCCATGAGCACGAGCCAGGAACTATTGGATGAAAGGCGCGAGGCCCCTTAGTCCGGTTGGCTGCCTAGAAACAGCGGATAAAAAGGTATTACAACCGAAGATACAACCTCCAACACTTCAATATTGAGGACTTGGTGTTAAGAAAAGTAACACTGAACACTCGGAACCCAAACGAGAGGAAGCTGAGGACAAATTGGGAAGGATCATATTGAGTCATTAGGATAACTGATAAAGGCTCGTAAAAACTCAAAGCAGGAAATGATGCACATCTACTTAACTACTGGAATGTGAATCACTTAAAGCGGTACTACTGCTAAGGTACGGTCTCATTCAACTTTTATATTGCAAATCAAACTAACCATTATAGTCACTAAAGTAGAATGTGACTATTAGGTCTGAAAGCACGCGTTACACTCTTTTTCCCTTGAACCGGTTTTTGTCCCAAATGTGTCCTTTGACAAGGTTATTAACGAGGTAATAGTAAATCATGCTAACCTAGAATCGAGGAACGGCTACATCAACCCTAAAAATGGATCGGAGACATCTGAAGCCCGTAATCAAAATGTAAGGCCTTCAATAAAATTTAAAACCTGCCAAAAGGTTACCCTCGGTAAAAGCATCGTCTAAGAACACTTAAGCATTTTTGGAAAGCTTCCGGTCACTTCGAGTTTTCAAAGCTTTGAGCAAATAAAAAATTACATCGAGTTCAGGTTCTGTTTGGACCTCTGAAAAACAAACGACTTATTACTACTTTTGATTCTATGCTGAGGCATTAGAAATATTTGCGAGAACAAAAATTCTAAAAAGATGCTAAAAAAAATTGACAAATAGAAAAATTTTAGATATTCCAGAATATCTTTACATAGGCCCAACAAAAACAACATCAAAATAAACAAAAAATATCTACACAACACAACACAAAAACAAAGAAAAGAAATTTAAGGCGTTCACGCCTGATCTTCACCGGAGCAGGATTCATCGCTAGAGCCTTCGGATCCTTCGGAACCCTCGGAGCCCTCTTCACCTTCGGTTTCTGCTAGTTTCTTCTCCTTGGCCTCAAATCTTTTTACCTCATTGATCTTAGTAGACAAGTCAAAGCCTCGGGCATGGATCTCTTCGAGGGTCTCCCTTTAAGACAACTGTCGCAATACTCTGCATTGATCTTCAGGGGTGTCTCGGCTGCTTCGACATCAGCCTTGTACTGGGCCACCATCTCTTCAGCATCGGCCGAGTTGTCTCCAACTTGGACCTTGTTGCTTCGAGCTCTTTACCAAGGGCATCCCATTCTGCGATGATCGAGCCCAGTTGTGTTTGGAGAGCCTCATTTAGTTGAGCCCATTTATCAGCTTTCTCCTTCGCCACCCAAAGTTAAATCTCTACCGAAGACAGCTTTTCCTGGGCGGTTTCCTTCTCCAAGGCCAGCAGATCCATCTTGCTATTCCACCCATCTGCCATGACTTGGATCTCGTCCATTTCCTTTCGGAGTTGGTCGATCTTCTGCTGGACCTGAGAGGTATTGTCATTGGCTACTACGACCAGTTTCTCATTTCTAACTTCAAAGATCTTTACCTTTTCAACCAAGTTGGCATGCTCCCACCTCAAGATCGATGCTTCTGTCTGAGCCCTATCCAGCTCAGCCTGAAGGTCCTTAATGACCCCGTCTTGTTGCTCACCGAGGAGCTTACGCGTCTTTTTTCTGAGCCTGCTCCGTAAGCTCAAGCTTGAGCTAGTTGACCTCGACTCAGTACCATAGGAAGCTTTCATGATGAAGTACCGAGGCCTACAAAACAAAGAAAGTCGTGAGAAATACCCAAATCTAAAATAAAATTCGAAAAGAAATATTGTCGCCTTACCCGATTCAATGCATGTTTCACCTCATTGAAAAGACACAGCACATCTACCTTGTTCTTTTTTGCCTTGTCCTCCTCGGCCATCAGGCATCGGAGGTAACTGGCTACTCCACAGGAGCAAATAAAATCGATCATCCTCCAGAATAGTAAAGATAATCGGTCTTTTGCGACTGGGGTCCACACTCAGAACAGGGAACTGATTAATCAGTTTTGGGCTCGAACTTCGCCCACCAGCTTCCGATGATGTATCCTTTTACGAGAGTTCTATGTCACCTAGCCCAGAGAAATCTTCTAAAGTAGAAGAGTCCACACTATAAAAAAAGGGAATGAAAGGGGATCGTTTGCACCATGGATCCTTTCATTGGACTTCCCCTTTCCTGGTTGAGCCTCCTCGATCAGGGACTCGGGGTAGGAGGGCGTCCTTGCAATTTCTATTATACTAGACGCTACCTTAAGAGCGGAGCAGGCATTCTAAGGAGTCCCACCCTGGGCCTCCATATCGACCTCTCCAGTCTAAGGGAGGTCCCCCCTCGGATGCCTCTTACTCCTCGGGAAGGGTCGTTCCGTGGGCAACAAATATAAGGTCTTCTTCCGATTTGTCCCTAAGCCGGAGAAAATAATTGGAGTCTGGCACCCGGGAGCTAGAGATCTTCCCAGGCTTGCAAGCCACCCTCTTCTTTGGTTTCGCCTAAGGGCCCGGGGAGCCCGAAGGTTTTCTCTTCATTTTCTTCTTTTCCCCCACTGAAGCCCCGAGCTATCCCAAAATAGAGCGATCAACGGGGAAGAATACGTCTTCATTCCCTTCCAAAGGCCTAAGTTCGGTGGACTTAGGCAAACCTATAAAAGAAAAGAGGAGAAGTCTGTATGATGTGGGCTAAAAGACACGATAATAATTGATTGGAGTGGAACCTTATCGTGAGAACGGGCCTCCCATTAGCCCCTCGACAACTTGCTCCATGAGAGCTCAACGTATGACATCTGTTTGTAGATACCTTTGATCCACTCATTAAGCCAGGGGACTGCATTTGGGATCTCGGGCAACAGCTGCACAATCATAAGAGTGAATGAAAGGGAGGAAAATGAAGGAAATTTGACGTTTAAGGAGAAGTTGTACTTATGAGATGCATTCCACTTCTCAAGGAATAACATGAATTCGGGAGGGATCAAATCTTCGGCCTTTACCCGAACGAAGCGTCCCTGCCAACCCCGATCTCGATCTTTATCAATACTCGAAAAGGGGGCCTTGTTAGTCAACGAGTAAGCTTGATTAGTCCCCATCGAAAAATTCAGGGACTGTATAAATGGAGTAGATGATTAATGGTGAACCGATGAGATTCTGTCTTATTCACGAATTACCGAAGCAGGATCATGATCCTCCATTGGGACTAGTGGATTTTCTCAAGGCACACCTCATACCTCTTGAAAAAGTCCAAGATATTCGGGTCCACCCGGTCCGGTGTAAAGGGATAAGTGTAAATACTTAAATACCCCTCCACATGGGTAGTAATGGCATCCTCAAGCCCGGGGATTACAATGTTTTTACCTTTCTAGTTACGGCCCTCTCAGACCATGGGAAGGATGTCTTCAGTCATGGAGCATATGTACCTTGAGGCTCCCTCACCCTGGTCCTACTTGGACTAGGGTTTCTCAACCTTGAATTCATCCACAATAAAAAAATCCCCGGGAATAAACACTTTCAAAGGGGGCTCAGGAGCCGATTCAGTGGCTGCCGACTTAGTGGTAGCACATCGCGAGTAGTAGCCTTAAGGATAACCATTTCGGGTCAGACGCCTCAATACCAATGGCCGATTGGAAAGATAAAGAGGCAACCTTTTAGGGAACTGATTTGGATTTTTAGCCATTGTTGGCTGGCGAAATTTGAAGGTTTGAAAAAGTATGGACGATTGGAAGAACAAGTTTGAAAGCTGAATAGCGGAATATGAAGAACTTAAGAAGATCTGGGCAAGAATCCCAGAGCAATTATGAAGATTTGAAGATCAAAAGATTAAGGTATGAAGATGTGAAAGAAGTTGATGACAATTGGGAAAATCGAAGGTAAAAACTTGGCTGAAAAGCATAAAAAGAAGGAATTTTTTCATTTCTATACACGATTTGGAACTTTATTACCCTGAATGTTCATGTTTAGTTAATTACCCTACCTACATAAGTTTTGTTTATAAAATACATACATTCCACCTTAAAAGGCTCCAAATCCATTATTTGTAACTTCAATCAAGAAACTTAGTTACATCATTTTCCTTCTTTTTTTCCTCTTTTCCCTTTCTCTCCGGATCTTCCACCCTTTTCAAGTAAAGGTTGGCAAGAACAGACCTCGCTAACTTATTCTTTCTTTATAAATCCCAAAAAGAAAAAGGAAATAGTGTCTGACAATTCAAGTCATTGGAGTTTCCATTAATTATATGATTTTGAAAAATAATGAATCGTGGATGACTCAAATAGTTCCCTTGCACGTGTCACGTATGGAATCACAAAAACCTGAGATTCGAATCTCCTCTTTTGCCCTTTTATTCCAAAGCCCTCACTCTCCTCCTTTTAATAAGCTTACTTCTACACATTATTCTTGGGCTATAGTAAATAAATGGCAAAATACATAGTTTACCCCAAAAACTTAGCAACAAATCCATGTGACACACCTTCTAAGCGCGAATAACCTTTTACACATTCAACCTTTTCAAAGTGTGCCTAAGACACACTACTTTTTTATTGGCCAGTTTTTTGTTTGGAGACTGCATCCACATACCAATCAAAATGCAACACATGTCATAACTCAACTATAAACTAAATATATACTTAAAATAAACCTTAATTTATTAAACTTTTTTCAATGAAATATTATATCACCTTATCTCTCTCCCCCCCCC
>MU680422.1:69071-81341 GCA_026770625.1 Nicotiana glauca | reverse complement strand
TTCCTCCCCCTAGTTTATTTAAAAATACGAGCAATAGCTAGTAACAAGAATTCAACAAATACAGTCTATTTTAAAGAGGAAAACACTTAGAAATCGAAAAAAATCTCACCATTGAAGTATGTCATCTGCACTTCTAAAAACTAAAATAAGGAGTATTTCTTTTTTTTTTGTAGAGAATGAGAATTCAACTCAAACTCTAAAAATAAAAGAAAAAACTCACATAACATAAAACATGACATAACTAGACACCAAAACACTTTTAAATGAAAAAATTACAAGTCTTTATTATAACTCAAGAACATCAAATCGCATCGTATTTGTTTAAACTCAAAGATGGAATCCAGAAATGGCATGTCTTGAAGATCTTAGCTTCTGGGTTTAACTCAAACTATTCTATTTTGTATACAAAAGTAAGGGCTTTCATGGCTGTTGCTAACAACTGGGTTTTGAGAAGAAAAAAAGAAGAGAAAAGAGACGTGCTTCAATGGTGAAGGTATGGTGGTTCTTGGCAGGTGGGTGTTGGTTAGGATGGTGGAAAAATTGTGGAGAAACGATGGTGGAAGGTGGGCGTTGGATTTGGCGGAGGATAGCCAGTGTATTAGTTTAGGAAAATGGGGAAAAAATAAAATAAAGAAAGAAAATAATTTTTTTACTGTTCACGCGCCTTATTTTATTGGTAAAACACGCACTGGCTACGTCAATAAAAAGGTGTGTATTAGACACACTTTAAAAATGTTGGGCGTGTAAAAAGTTGTTCGTGCTCAAAAAGTATGTCACAGAGATTTGGTTCTAAGTTTTAGGGCGCATAGATCTAGCACGAACACTCATCATTTATAATATAGATTATCAGGATATTATTTAGTCTTGTTCACTTCCTTTGCTTCTGATGTAGAAGCACTTAAATCGAAGAATTAATGGGTGCTCAATTGAATTGATGCGCTCTATTTATGAACATAATAAACTTAGTAATTACGATAGCACTCAATTGAATTGTTGCGCTCTACCCAGTTATATACAACTAAAATATCATATCACTTAAATATAATTTTTATACATCTTTTGTATATTTTGTATCTGATTATACATAATAAAAACAAATTTTATACAACTGTTTATATATTATACAACTTAAATATAACTTTCACACATTATTTCTACCCATTTGAATACGACTACAATAACATACAACTTAAATACAAATTTTATACAATATGTCTTTTGTATGCTTTGTATCTGATTTATACATAGTAAAAATAAATTTCATATAACTAATTATATATTATACAACTTATCTACAATTTTCATATATTATTTTTACTCAGTTATATACAACTACAATATAATAAATATAATTTTTATATAATTTGTCTTTTATATATTTTGTATCTAATTTATACATAGTAAAAACAAATTGCATACAACTAATTATATATTATACCATTTATCTACAACTTTCGCATATTATTTCTACCCAGTTAAATACAACTACAGTAACATACAACTTAAATACAAACTTTATACAATATGTCTTTTGTATATTTTGTATCTGATTTATACATAGTAAAATAAATTTCATATAACTAATTATATATTATACAACTTATCTACGATTTTTATATATTATTTCTACTCAGTTATCTACAACTACAGTATAATACCACTTAAATATAATTTTTATACAATATATCTTTTATATATTTTGTATCTAATTTATACATAGTAAAAACAGATTTCATACAACTAATTATATATTATATAATTTATCTACAACTTTCACACAATATTTCTACCTAGTTAAATACAACTACAATAACATACAACTTAAATACAAACTTTATACAATATATCTTTTGTATATTTTGTATCTGATTTATACGTAGTAAAAATAAATTTCATACAACTAATTATATATTATACAACTTATCTACAATTTTCGTACATTATTTCTACTCAGTTATATACAACTACAATATCATACAACTTAAATGTAATTTTTATATAATGTTGTTCAACTTTCATACAATAGTCAAATGAATAAAAGAAAAATAAATAAATAATAGAATATAATTTTTCTAGAATTTTACTACAATTACTTCTTCTTCTTCTTTTTCGAGTTTCAATCTGAAATTCAGCCAAAACCAAGTCTTATCTTCCCCTCAAATTTGAGATATAAACTCCAAATCATATTTCCAATTATTTGCAACAACACCCAATCCAAACAAATATTATTTTTGAAAATACAAATTCGAATTCAAAGCTTTAAAACTTTAATGGCTGTCAATAGTAGAATTGCTGCTCTCTTTTCCTTAGAGTTATATTACTGAAATTTGGGATTGAGAGATAGAGAGAGACGTATAGAGAATTCTCAATTATTTGCAACAACATCCAATTCAAACAAACAATGTCTTTTGAAAATCCAAATTCGAATTCAAAGCTTTTTAATGGTTGTCAATGGTATAGGAGGTTACAGATTTTCACTGATTTTAGAAGAGGAAATACTGGGTGATTGAAGAGAAAATCGTGGGGTGCGGTTTGATACGTGGGTGAGGGGTGGGTGTGATGACCCGACCCGTCGTCACATGTATTTCCGTCCCGTTTTCCCCATTTTATGCCTCTACATGTTTCATTATATGTGTTTGGTGAATTTGAAGTAATTCGGATAGAGTTTGGTTGGAAATGAGACAATTAGTCTCTTGACGGAAAGTTTGGTTTGGAATAGTCAACCGGATGTTGACTTGTGAGTAAGAGGGCTTGGAATGAATTTTCGATGATTTAGTTAGTTTCGGGGGATGATTTAAGGCCTAGGAGAGCAATCGGAAGTGAATTTGGAGGCTTGGTGTAGAAGTTAACCTATTTTGGTGAAGTTGGGATTTTGGCAAAATCCGGTTGGTATGCGAGATTTTGATCCGAGGGTCGGAATGGGATTCTGAGAGTTGCAGTAGCTTCGTTAGGAGATTTTGGATGTGTGTGTAAAATTTCAGTAGATTCGGAGGTGTTTAGGTCGGGGTTTTGATCGAATGCGAGTTTTGGAAGTTTTAGTTTAACTTAGGCTTGAATCTGTTGTGATCTGATGATTTTTGTGTTGTTGGATGTGTTTTTAGGATTGGAACAAGTTTGAATGAGGTTTTAGGACGTGTTGGTGCTTTTGGTTGATGTCCCAGGGGCCTCGGGGTGATTTCGGTTGGTTAAACGGACCAAATTTGGCCTTAAAAGATAGCAAATTTTCAGTTGTTGGTGTTGCAGAGGAATGCTCTTCGCGTTCGCGTGGGTGATGTCGCAAACGCGTAGAGGAAATGTGAGGGCAGGAAAAGTTGGCCTTCGCGTCCGCGTTTAACGGCTCACGTTCGCGGAAGGTCGCCTGGCAGTGCTTCGCGTTCGCGTAGGTAGAGACGCGTTCGCGTAGGGTCTGGGGCCTAGAGCTTCGCGTTCGCGATTGTGCAGACGCGTTCGCGAAGAGGAAATTTTGGTCGAGTGGAATTTGGTCATCGCGAACGCGAGAGGACCCTCGTGTTTGCATAGTAGGAATTACATCTGGACAGAAGGCTTTTTAATGAAATTTCATCCGCGAGCCTATTCATTTTTCCTCCATTTTTGAACACCTTCGGAGCTTTTTGGTAGAGATTGAAGGGGGTTTCAATGGGAATTGATTGGAGGTGAGTCTCATGACTTAGAAACATAATTTTTATTGAAGAATCAACCTTAAATTCTTGGAAATTTGGGTAAAAATTGGAAGAACTAGGGCTTGGTTTTTGAAATAAAAATTTGAGATTTGATGGCCCATTTGAGCTACGATTTTGATGAATTTTATATGTATAGGCTCGTGGCGAGATGAGGAACATTTTGGTGTAAAATTTTCTGGATTTCGAGAAGTGGGCCCAGGGCTCGGATTTTGCTAATTTTGCGATTTTCGATATTTTTCAAGTCTTTTTGATTGAGTTATATTCCCTTAGCCTATTGTAATGTATTCGTTGTGGTTTTGGCCAAATTCGATGCGCGAGGAGGTCGATTTGAGAGGAAAGGGCATTGCGAGCTAGTCTTCGGCCGGCTAGAGGTGAGTAATGCTTGTAAATATTGTGCTGAGGGTTTGAAACCCCGAACTTTCACATCGTAACGCTATATTGAGGCATGACACGCACTCCATGATGAGTGCGGGGTCGGTTTCTATTGGGGGATTGTGACTTGGTCCATCCCGTGTGATTCCTACTAGATTGGTGACTGATGCACATACCTTATTGATATTCATTGGGCTTGTTGCCATGTTTGGGGCCTTGTGCCGACTTGTAGAATCCTTCGGGGATTGGTATTTCTGTTCATGCATGCATTTGCATATCATTTGGACTTAGTCCAAAGTTTTTATACTGTTTTGCAAACTCAGCCACATTTCTAAGTTTTGAAAACTCAAATGACTTCTTAAATGATATTTTGGGCTAAGGATTACTGTTTCATAATATTTTCTGGACTGAGCATAGATCGGGCTGCGCGCCGCAGCAGTGACTTGAAGCAGTGGTAACAATGACACTGTAGGATGTGACTTAAAACATTGGTAACAATGGCATTATATGATGTAAATTGGTCAGGTAACATTGGCTGACCGGTCAGGTAACATTGACTGACCGGTATATTGCGCTTGGGCTGTAGGAGCCCCTCCGGAGTCTGTACACACCCCCAGTGAGCGTCGTAGATGATAAATCATATGCATAGTTGGCTCGGGCTGCATGCCGCAACGGGTACTAGATTGTACCATCATATGCATTGCATTGCATTCATGCATTTGCACCTTTATTTGTTGTTCGGCTGTAAGTTTCACATATTACTATATCATTGGATTTTTAGCTTACCTTGTGTATTTTCTGTGTTTTCTTATCTTCGGACTGTATTTATTTGTATTATTCACTAGGTCGGAGTACTCACTTTACTCCCTGCACCTTGTGTGCAGATCCAGAGCAGACACAGGCTGAGTAGATCCAGTAGTTAAGCAGATACAGCTTTCCAGGAGTGTCAAGGTAGTTGTACGGCGTTCACAGCCATTGACTTTCTCCCTTCAATCCTTATCTCTATTTTTTTTTTTCGCACTTTCAGCTTAGACAGACTTTGTTTTGGTACAACATTATGTATTCTAGAGGCTCAGATTCGTGACACCGGGTCCTAGTGGGATTATTTTATGTATTTTGCTATTTTTGCACTTTTCAGTAAATGCAGATTCCTATTATATTGTGTTATCGCTTCTGAAATTTATCTAAGTATGTGGAAATTGTGGTGACAAGGTCGGGCTTGCCTAGTAGTGTGCTGGGCGCCATCATGACCGGGTTGGGGTCGTGATTGTGGGATTTGGAGAGAGAAACTTGGGGGGAGTGGGAATATACTGTAGACTTAAATTAGGAGACTAATTAATACCATTAAGACCCCTAAAATGTACATAAATGGTAATTAGTTATATAAAATATAATTATATTAAAAGTTAAGCATGGAGGGTAATATAGTTTACTATATGGCATAGGAATGTAAAAGTCCCTAAAAAGAACAAGGCAAAATGGCATCCGGACCACCTAAACTTGTACCTATTTGTCAATCCGATAAATGAACTTAGGATTTTTCAATTTAAGCACCTCTACTTCATAAAATGACCACTAGTAGACACCCTCGTTGAGCGTGTTCTTCAATCGCTAAGATATTACTTTGCAAGGGTTCCCAAAATTGTCGGAATGGTTTTGTGGTCATGAAAGCTTGAACGGAAAAGAAGAGAATTAAAGAAAGAAGGATGAAGGGAGGGATGGGGCGGGTTTAAGGGAGGTGGACATGAGGAAAGAAGGAGACAAAGAGGCTATCTGGAGAGATTTCCTTTTTCTTTTTAATTTTTGCTCTTTCTTATTTTAGTGTTTCTTTTAAAAACTAAAATCACCAAACGCATGCTCTCTATGAGCGTGATAAACATGCATTATTACCATATCATCATTGTGATTGCCACATAAGCATGGTTAAAGGTCAACTATATTTATTAGCAAGCATTTTATCAATTTAAGGTGTTTAAATATAAAAAAAAGTAAGTTTATTTATCAGGTAGACAAATGGGTGCAAGTTTAGGTGGTCCGGAGGTTATTTTTCCAAAGAACAAAGGATGAAAGCTTTTATAGGAAATAGGTGATGCTTAGCAATCGGAGGCAGCCAGCCGATAATTGTCACGTGTCAAAAGTCAAAGCGACGCGGCTGATGGGACATTTCGGCTCCTTCGTCGTAATATCTGAAGGAAGGAACCAGAGTGAATCTATCATTTTCTATCGTTTCGGCAAACCTACTCTCTAAGAAATGAGGGTACTATCTGTGTACGGGCAAAACCAAGGCTAATGAGTACCCCCATTTTTCGGTGAAGCAAATGATGCAAGGACATGATTACAAGGAATCGGAATCAAGGCTAGGCGCCTCTTACATCAAGGCCTGAGCAAAACACCTATCCTCGGAACAATCGAGACTATGCCTTCGGGTCCGGTTCGAGTTCCACGACCTCGAAGAGCATTACCAAACTATGGTGCACGATTAACGAAGGATCCTGATATCCGTGTCTAATAGGATATCACGACATGAATCTCGGACCGTATCGGCGATGGATCAGTGATTAGCGAAAAGGAAGATCTTTACCTTTCTTAGAATTGTACTTAGGGTAAAATTCTCATACTATATAAAAGGGAGGCTGGTTATTCATTAGGCACACTGTAACACGTATATCAAGGCAATATACATTTGTTTTCTCTGCTCCTAAAAGGTTAATCAAAGTTCTTGATTTTATTCATAGCTCTTTATAAGTGTTTGGCTCCGAACCGAAGGCAGGTTACCTGCTAAGCTTATAGACGATCTCGGATCCAACATTCACTACTAGAAATTCGGATAAAATCGTCCAAAAAACCCGACAAGAGTTGGTCGGTAATGACCAATAACCATCCAAAATGCAACAATTTATGTGTGGACGGTATTTTAAAGCTTGGAAGGGCATACCAACCAAAGTTGGTCGGAAATTACTAACATTACTGACCAACTTTGGTCGATCAATTAAATTTAAAAAAAATTAAAAAATCGACCAAAGTTGGTCGGTATTTTAATTATATGCAATTAAAAAATGCACTATCATCGAACCGGGGTCTATACTGTGGCAGGATAATATTCTACCACTAGACCATTGGTACATTTTATTTTAAGACTGTTTTTTATTTCATTTATACTCTTTAATTGTATTTTTGCACGAAAATAACTGACCGCCTTTGGTCGATTTTATTAAATAATAAAATTACCGACTGAATTCGGTTGGTATTTTAAAATGATTGGCCTAAAATCAGTCAGTTTTTTAATATTAATTTTATTTTATTTTAAATGAAAAAATGATAGAAGTTGGTCGGTTTGTTGAAATATAAATTTCACGGGACTAAAAAATAGTTTCCCGCATTTTTGCACCTAAGAAAACCGACCAAACTTGGTCGGTTTCGTTAAAAAAAATTAAAAAAATAAAATTTTTGAAAAATCGGCCAACTTCGTTCGGTTTTTGTCGAATTTTTAGTAGTGATTACTATTGGTTTGACTGTTTATTTCGTCTTTCATTTACTTATCTAATGTCATTAATTATTTGTACTGAATTAGTCCACATATCTTTAAAACCACGTATAAATTCAATTGTTATCCATTTATAAGGGAAAACAAGTATTTTTACGTGTACGAAAATTTTGAATCATGAACTCTCATAACCTTTTTAACTTCATTGACCAAGAAAGAACCTATCTCGCATGTGTAGATGGGCGACTTTCCAGCCATGCCCCATGACCCCTTGGGCGCGCGCCCCGTGGCGTCCTACCAAGCCTCTCAACGCCTAGCGCCACGGACGGCCCCGTGGTCTTGGCCGCGCCAAGTGACAAGCGTGCAGGTGCCTCTGTCGCCCCACTGATATCCCTCGCCAGCGCCCAGCCGCAGGCAGATTCCAACAACGCCGCGCGCGCAGACTATGCCGTGCGCGCAGACCCTGATGTCAAAGACGCTGCTGCTGACAAAGGACCTGTTCCTGCTTTGTAGAAAACTAAGTCCTTTCCATTGTAAATGTAGAGTAGTTTTATTTCATGCACTTACCTTATGATTATCCAGCTTTTTAATGTCTAGTCGTGTAGCTTTGGTTTATTTTTTTTAAGTATTATTAGGGGGGATCAAGCAATCAAAACTTTCTAGCAAGCAACAATTCTCTGTATTGGTGTCTCTCCCCCTTGACACCGCCTTGCTTTTTGTAATAGCTTTCATTAATGCAATCAAGCTTTCTTTCATTCTCAATTCTCATTTTTGTTCTCTCAATTGCTCTTGATATTGGTTTTTGCCGTGCGGCACTAACGATCTAGTCTAGCGCACGGAGGGGACCTCAGTTGGCGGACAGCAACTGCACTGACATCAGTTGCTTAGCCTTACGTTGCCCTTCCAAGGAATTTCAGGAAGGCGTCGCGTAACAGTTGGTATCAGAGCCTAGGCTCGACATCGGACGAGGGAACGCATTTACATTACACCACCATTTCTGACCATGGTGAATTATGGAGACCGCATCACGGCTGTCGAAGGGACAATTGAGGCGTGGCGGTCTATTGTGGATACGGTGCCTGAACTAAGAACCAGCCTACTGCAAAGGTTGGACGATCTGGAACGCAGGGTGTCTCAGGTCGAAGTTGATGTTGAAAACATCAGTCGCGACTCCGAGGGAGATCGACAGACGGCGGCCGCAGAGGCAGCCGAAATTTTTGATAAATTCGAGGGGCTCCAACAGGAGCGCACCGAGGATTTAGCCCATAGGGCTCAGGAGGCAGAAAAGGTGACTGCCATGCAACAAACCATTGACAACTTGACAGACCAGCTTAATCTTGTCAATGCTGCTTTACAAGGCCTACTCCGAGGAGGTGGGAACCAAATTGGAGGTGCTATGAATTCCGCTTCCGCGACAATGAAATTGAAAATTCCTGAGCCAAAGCAATACAGTGGAGCTAGGAATGCCAAGGAAGTGGAAAACTTCATCTTTGACGTCGAACAATATTTCGATGCTGTTGGAGATCTAGAGGAAGCTAAGAAGGTAGCCACTGCTGCCATGTATCTTCAGGGTGATGCCAAACTTTGGTGGCGGGTGAAGTACGAAGCCATCAAAGCCGGTGAAGATGCCCTCGCAACATGGGCAGAACTGAAGGCCGCTATTCGCCTGCAGTTCTTCCCCGAAAATGTTGAATACAATGCAAGGAGAAAACTACGGGAGCTCCGTCAGACAAAATCAGTGCGGGACTACGTGCGAGAATTCTCCGCACTCATGCTAAGCATACGCGACATGGGGGACAAGGACAAGCTCTTCACTTTCATGGAAGGGTTGAAACCTTATGCCCGTGTGGAGCTACAGAGACAAAGGGTAGATACCCTTCCCAAGGCAATCCAAGCAGCTGAATGTCTTGGGGACTATCAAATGGAAGCTCGGAAGGACAGGCCTCAACCGCCTGCCCGAACAGGTTTCAGAGGGGGCCAGCCTAGCAGTGGTGGTCCAAGCAAAAGTGGGGGAGATCGGAACTCAAACAAATCTAGAGCTCCTTCCTCCAGCAGCAACAGTGCTGCTTCAAACAACAATGACAGGGGGAGAAAACCCCCTTCAGGATGTCGTCATTGCGGCGGACCACATTGGAACAATGAGTGCCCACATGCACAGATAAATGCCCATCAAGCTATTGATGATGGGACGGATGACGACTCAGACGATGCGGATCAGACTGAACCAGTAGGTGCCTTCAATGCAATTGTAGGTTCCGTCTCTGAGGCATTAGCAGAGACCAGTGCTGGTATTCGCAAGAAGAAGGACCCATACCCAGTCATGAAGAAGGGGAAAAAGAAGGCGAACGAAAAGACTCCTCCCAAACAGGAGAGGACTTTAATGTTCGTTGAGATGAAAGTGAATGGCAAGCCTATTCGGGCTATGATAGACACGGGTGCTACCCACAACTACTTGGCATCGACTCAGGTGGAGCGCCTTGGACTAGTTGTAGGGAAAGGCAAAGGTAGTGTCACAGCTATCAACTCACCCCCCCAACCAGTGGGTGGAATAGCCAAAGAAGTACCGGTGAAGCTTGGCCCCTACGAAGGAAAGTTCAACTTGCGAGTGGTGATCATAGACGACTTTGAGTTGATTGTAGGATTGGAGTTCCTAAGGCAAACCAACACCATGCCTGTACCATTTGCGGACATGCTACTGATGATGGGAACCAATGGGGCCAAGCCCTGCACTATCCCATGTCTTCCCATGAAGATGGCCGTTGAAAACATCTCGGCCCTGCAGCTGAAGAAGGGAGTCAAAAGGAATGAACCTACGTTCCTGGCGACCCTCTGCATTGAAGATATAGAACGCTCCTCGGGTGCCATTCCTGAACCCGTGAAGGAGCTACTACTGGAGTTTGAAGATGTCATGCCACAAGACATGCCAAAGCGGCTCCCGCCTAGGCGCACTGTGGACCATGAAATTGAGTTGGTGCCGGGCACGAAGCCACCTGCCCGGGCGCCCTACAGAATGTCACAACCCGAACTCACCGAGCTTCAGATACAATTGACGGAAATGCTAGATACAAGGATCATTGTACCCTCAAAGTCCCCATATGGGTCCCCTGTTCTATTCTAAAAGAAACACGATGGTAGCCTGCGACTCTGTGTGGACTATCGAGCTCTAAACAAAATCACAGTGAAGAACAAGTACCCTATTCCTTTGATGGCAAACTTGTTCGATAGACTGGGTGGTACGACGGTGTTCACTAAAATAGACGTCAAGACAGGCTATTGGCAAGTTCGGATCGCAGAGGGCGATGAGCACAAGTCGACTTGTGTAACAAGATATGGGTCGTACGACTTCCTGGTCATGCCATTCAGCTTGACTAATGCTCCGGCCACATTTTGCACCCTGATGAACCAAGTCTTCCGAGAGTACATTGATGAATTTTTGGTAGTCGACTTGGATGACATTGTGGTATATAGCCAAACATTGGAAGAACACCTAGTACACTTGCGAAAGGTCCTAGCTCGGTTGCGGGAGCATGAACTATATTCCAAGCTTTCCAAATGCTCCTTTGCTCAGAAGCAAATTGACTTCCTCGGACATGTCATTGAGGAAGGACGCATCAAGATGGACCAACAGAAGATTCAGGCCATCATAGACTGGCCGCCGCCAAAGGATGTCCATGCCTTGAGGGCGTTCCTTGGCCTATGCAACTTCTACCGGCGGTTTGTGAAGAACTACTCCCTTATCGCTGTGCCATTGACAGAACTCCTCAAGAAGGTCACACCTTGGGATTGGGGACCAAAGAGAGCGGAGGCCTTCAACGCATTAAAGGCGGCTATGTCTAGTAGTCCTGTCTTGGCTCTCCCTGATTTGGCCAAGCCTTTCGCGGTACAAACAGATACATCCGACTATGCTCTTGGTGGAGTCTTGATGCAAGAAGGGCACCCCGTAGCATACAAGAGTCGGAAGCTAAAAGATGCAGAGCGACGCTATGCCGCCCATGAGAAAGAATTATTGGCCGTCGTACATTGCTTGCGCCTATAGAGGCACTATCTGCTGGGAACCCCGTTCGTGGTTAAGACAGACAACACAGCGGTCAGTCATTTCATGACCCAGCCAAAGCTGAATGGTCGACAGGCCAAGTGGCAGGAACTACTAGCTGAATTCCACTTCAACTTGGAGTACCGCAGTGGAAAGACCAATCATGTTACTGATGCACTCAGTCGAAGAGCTGACCTAGCATCGGTGTGCCTACTCGCCACCCTAAGGGGGAGCGAAGTAGCCACCTCCATCAAGGACCAAATACATGATCTACTCATAAAGGATCCCACTGCTCAGTATTTGGTTGATTCGGTAGGACAGGGCAAGACTCGCCAGTTCTACGTGGAAGATGGTTTCCTGAAAGTTAAAGGGAACCGGCTTTATGTTCCGAAAGGAGGAGATTTGCGGAGGACTCTTCTTGCAGAATATCATGATACTCTGTGGGCTGGCCATCCCGGTGAAGAACGCACCATGGCACTATTTTGTCGTGCCTATTATTGGCCTCAAATGGCCGATGATGTCGCTCAGTATGTGAAGACTTGTCTAGTATGCCAGAAGGACAAGTCAGACCGCTTGACACAAGCGGGACTCTTGGAACCACTAGCTGTCCCAAAGAGACCTTGAGAAAGTGTTTCTCTGGATTTCATCACCGGATTACCCAAGGTCGGAGATCTCACAACTATCTTGGTTGTGGTAGACAG